>JANHGB010009707.1:0-14069 GCA_026283785.1 Coracopsis vasa | reverse complement strand
TGCATAATCAACCAAAGTTCCTTCAAGGACACACATTCTTATAGCTGAAGAATAAATACAACAAGAGCATATCAGACATTCCACTCTGTTACAAAAAGCCTCATTTTTTTTTTTTTTTTTTTTTTTTTTGTGGCAGCCCCATGAAATAGAGCTGGTAATGCAGGAAGGTGAAGAAAGGAATGCAGCAAGGAAACTTAGTGAGTGAAGTCTTCTCTGAATTGCCCTGCCCACAGAGTCACATACTGATGCACTTCCTTTGACTTGGACTTCTCCACACTGGAATGGTCTGGTGGCTGGCTGAGCTAAAGAGGACTGGAATGATGATTTGCTCTGGGCTATAGAGGAAGTTGCTGAGAGTGTCTGCTAATGTACTTTAAAGGAGGCCATGAGATGAATGATAGGGGGATCTCAAGGACATCTTTGCACTGACATAGCTCTGACTGTAGCAGACTCAGCTTCCTGAAAGCCTTCAGCACTATCCCTCCACGGGCTGATAAGAGGCAGCACAGATGTGACTCCTCTGCTTGCTGGCAGACCTCCTTGTGGCTAAAGGTGGGCAGGTGTGACTCACTGAATTACTTCATGGTTTGCTTGTTTTTTAATGGACTCATGATTTTTTCAGATAAGAAATCAGTCCTGTAATGTTTGTGTGGGCCTGGATCCCTGCAGCCTGCTGAATTTCTGCCATGTCCAATGAAAGATCATATCATGTACACACTTTTCTATTCTTCCTCCTAAAGCACTCTGGCCCATCTGGTCATACTGCCTTCCCTAAAAAGCATCGATTTCTCTCTGGATAAGAAGTGAGTGATGTGTGGGTCTGTCCTATCTGCTGCTCTGAGAGCTCTTCTTCCCCAGTGCAGATGTATTCAACTTCTTGTTCCATTTTCAAGCCCAACCTGAAGGACTGGTGTAAAAACGCCAGACTGATTTTGGGTTTGTTTCCACAACAGTTCTTGTCGGTGTTGTGGCATTTTTACCCCCTACCTTGCTGTGCCTGTAGCTTTAGTTTCACCACTAAAGTCAGTGTGTCCAGCCTTTGGCTTTTATCTGACTTTTGAAAACTGAGAGCTCCCTTTGATTCAGACTGGAGGTTTCCTGCTCGACAGCTCCTCTGAGCCAGCCCTATTGCCTGTTTGCATCCATCCTGTGCACCCTTGGTGCAGTCTGATGTCTGATGGCCTTCATTAATCTTCTTTCAAATGCTGGGAATTGCTTCACTGTTTGATGCTTGCTTCAGGCTGTGCATGGTACCCTGAGGACTAAAGCACCAAACTCTACATATGCTCCTCTGATATGAGTCTCTTAAATAATTTTTGGCTCTTTTCATCTCTGTATCATCAGGAGGGTATTCACTGCTCAGATATAATTTACATGGTTGTTTTCTGTTGGTGTGTCACAGATGAGTTCTGGGTCATTGAATACCCTTCAGGAGAAGGATATTCAGCTACCATCCAGCCTCAGAATCAATCTGAATCTGAATCAATCTTGTTTTCCCCTTTTTCCTCTGATTTAAAGCATTTCCCACATATTTTATCTGTTACACAGAAGTCAGTACTTCAGCTCTGTAGTACAGTTATGGTCAGCGATTAACATATCAAGCACTTCAGTGTAGCCTGTTGTTCCCTTTTGCTGGCAGTCAGTGCCTGTGGATGCAGAGCAAAGACCTTGCTTTGTCTCCTCTTCCTGCAGCTGCTCTCTGGTCTCCAGTCCCAGCTGTAAGTGCTGCTCCATTTCCCTAGTGGGAACACTGTTTCCATTTTCTCAGCAATGGCTTGGGAAAGGGCTCTGCCAGTGACATGCCTCTGGTGGCGCCTGCCTTCCAGGTGCTCTGCTCTGAATTATGCATCCCTGCACAGCGCCGCCTTTTCTTGGTTCATGCCAAAGCCTCTTGACTACAGTTCTCTTTGCCAATGGAAGTGTTACTGCTGGTAACAATCCCAGGGCTTCCAGGATTCCAGCCTCCTCTCCATAGGAAAGGTATGGTCAGAAGTCGGCTCAACATTCAAGTGACGTTCTTCTCAGGGGCTTTCAAGCTATCTAAACCCTGCCAAATGAGTGATCTCAGATGAAGGATGTCTTATCCCCATCTTCTGTGGTAATTCCATGAACACAAGCTGTGTCACTGGCTGGAAGCTGCCTCTTCTTGCCTTTTCTAGACTTCTGGGTATATCACTTCACAACCTCTGAGAGGTTTCTAATACCCTGAGATCCAGTTAGCGCTGTGAATTATTTGTTTTGATGTGCTTTAGAAAGGATTTACTCTGTTTGTTGCTTCCTTCTGCTAGTTGATCCTTGCATTATTTTTCAGCTTGACCAATTGTATTTTCTTACTTGTTTTTCCAGACTTGCTGATCTTTTCTGTTTTCTTCATTTGAACTGTCTTTTTTTGGCCATGTGGGCCTACTCTTTGCTTTAACTTGTGGTGTGCATGGCTCTGTTTCTTAGCATTGTGTCAACCTGCATGCTTTGTGTGGGTATTTAGTCTCACTGGAAAGATTTAAGATTTCCGACAGATAGGAAGGATTTTGAATTCAAATGAAATGCAGTCTGGTGCCGTCAAATATAGTCTGAAAGCAAACATTCCCTTCTGAAGCAGCTACAAGACTTGCTGAAAAGGTGCCTAATGTTTCAGCCAATGTAAAACCCAGTCAGACTTCAAATCTGATCAGACCTTTTACCTGGAGATCTCACAACTGAAATGAAAGCAAATAAAGGACTGACTGTAATAACCAGTGGACACAGTGGGTGGGTGAGGCTGTGGGGTAATGAACATACATTTTTAAAGGCCATGAAGTGGCACAGTTGCCATAGCCACGCCAGTACATTTAAGTCTGTAAAAGGATATATCAGTGCTCTTATTGGTATTTTACCAGTCTTCCAGCCACTCTAAGGTCTCAGGCTGAGAGACAGTATAGTTTTTCTTCCAACTTATTTTTTACCTTCTGTCACACAGAGTTTTACAGTGAGCTGTCCAGAAAAATGCTCACCATTTGTAGACTCTTAACTACGCATCAAAGCATTTCTTGCAGTCTTCCTTCTTTTATCCCTGCTTGAAATATTTAAAAATCTGCTGCTTAAAAATCATTTCAGACACTGCTCATTCACTAAATTTTATTTGGTTTCCTCTGAAGTCTCTGAGCTGCTCCAGTCCCAAGAAACTCCACTTTGGAATAAAAATGAACCACGGGAGTCCAGCAAGTGTAACGACCAAAAAAGCAGATCCTCTGAAAACCCTCATTTCCACCCGGCATCATGCTACAGAGGTCTTTTTGCACCTCACTCACAAGCAAGGCTTCCAAACCCAAGAAAATTAGCTCTTATCTGCCTCTCTGCCACTGAATTTGTTCCTCCTAGCTTTTGTTTCTGCTGTGCCTCTGTCCACGCAGGGGCAATTAACAGAGAGCCAGCAATGAGCTGCTTGTTTTCAGTGCTCAGATCAAGGGTGGTCTTTCCTGACTTACACGTCTTAGCTGTCAAACAGACCAGCAAAGCAGCTACCCTTCCTTGCAGTGAAGCCTGCAACTCCCCATGGTCTGCACCATGCTGCCCCTATCAAGGCTTTGTCGGCAGTGGGGTTTCCCAGCACTTCCACTGCCACAGCAGAAGACATCCCACATCTCCCAGACCTCACACTGGCATGTCCCAGTTTGTGGGACTGAGCTCTGCAGGTTTGTGTGGTCACCATGCAGAGGAAACTCAGCCAGTAACAGGGTTCAGGGTGGAACCTGCAACCACCACTTTTGACACAGGGGGAAACCCAATGGCCCATGAACACATTCTTTGCAAAGCAGCCATTTCACCTCTGAATTCTCAGGTCTGCTCCTCAAGGGAAACCTGTAAGTAATTTTGAAAGACAGGTCTAGGAATGAAAATTAGAAGTAATAATGAGAAAAAGGTGGTTGTAACAGAGATGGTGCATTTGTGTTTGGTTTTATAACCTCTCCATATCAGTTAGAAATGATTTTCCCAGCTGTTTCCCTAGGAGATAGCTACCTGGGTCATCTCTCACCCTCTCTTCATTTGCTGTACCAGTGTCAGCTATCAGCTTGTAATTGGTCCAGCCTGTATGTATCCAGTTAAACTCTGAATGGTTTTCTCAACTTGTATTTACCTTTGGGCATTCAACAGCTTGCCCAATTTTTCAATTAATCTAATAAAATGTATGTCTGCAAATGTAATACTTTTTCTGGACTGTGACTTTGGATAGCTGTGGCCACAGCAAAACACTACAGGTTTCTAATGATACTGGGGTTTTCTCCTGGCATAGCCAGCCCATGGGTCAGGTTCTTGCACCGGCCTCTCCCAGCTCAGTGCTGCCCTATGATGTAAATCATAAAGACATACTGGGTATAAAGGTAGCTTGAATTCAAACAGCAGTGAATAAAAATGTAGCAGGATAAAAGTTTAAGGCAATTGGATAAAGATTTACAATAATTCATGACATTTCTTTGCAGATCTTCCTTTGGTTATTAGTTATGCAAAACCCACCAAGCTCCTCCCCCCCCCAAAAAAAAACAGAAAAATACCCCAAAACACTCAGGAGTTTTTATTTTCAACTTCAATTTCCAAAATTATTGTAATCAAAAGTCTCACTGAAATACGGTGGAGCATCTGCTTTTAAAAGCATGATAGCCAAAGATATTTAGGCATCTAAGATGAAAACATGAAAACAGGAATTCTCAACAGTGTTGGTACACCTCAAATGCTGTTAAAATGCCAGAATGAGGTCTAACGGATCATTGCTTCTTTACTCCCAATATTGTACTTTTAGAAAAATCCCAATGATTTATTAATCTTCAGAAATTCCAGCACACTTTTAGTTATGTTATAAATAAATCTATAATTTTAAGATATTATTTTAATTTTGTGGGGTTCCTACCTGAAATGCTGGGAAGTTCAGTTATTATGCTGCACATATCATTCAGTTAAATCTATTTTCTAATTGAAAATACAGGCATTTGTGCCAGATTTATGTATTAGAACGCTGAAGAACAGATGATAAATTCTAGTTATTCACAAAAGGCTTCTTTAGTAGTGGACCCTTGCTGATAACGTTTGACATCTTCCTATTTGGAAAATTGTATTTAATTGAAGCTGTTTTGAACAATGTTGAGGAAGATGAGAGATGCATCTTTTACATCATGCTGTACTTTATAATGGGTTTATAGCTACCATCAATTGGTCTAAAAGTCAGAAAAACTGCCTGGTAAATGAGAACATTAAGTTCCAGGTTTCTGGTTCGTTACTGAATGTGATCAATGATCTTTCATCCTATTACTGGAATAGATAATTGAAATGTAGGACTACAGAGTAGCTGCCATGTGAGGAGAGTGTTTGGTTTTTTTCCATAAACACCACCAATATACCCTTTCCATCTGCCCTGTCTGGATTGCAGCACATTGCAGGCTGGCCAATTAGCCACATTAACAGCTAATCTGGGATGGAATGAGTCAGTGGAGAAAACTGATGTCTCTGTGATCTCTTTTTCAAATTCTCTGTTTTTGTGGGTTTAATGTGATAGTCGAATTAACACGGGAATATGCATATCTGGCAACCATTTTGTTCTGTATATATAGTGATGATTTTGAGTTAAAAATGTATCCACATAGACATACCTCTGTGCTAACAGACAGTGCAGGCTGACTCTCCAGCTGGAACAACAGCAGCAGTGAATCAACCCCATACCTTATTACGAAGGATGGTTTGTAGGTAGAAAATAGAAACATCATTTCCTATTCCACTATAAACACAAATTGGAATAGAAATATCTTTGTTACGAAATGAGTTATTCTGTACTCCCTAGGTTGGTACTAACAGTTTGAAATTTATCCTAGACTCAGCCCAGCAGAAATAAGCTTTTTAAAAATAAGCAGTGTTATTAGAAATAACAAATTTCAACACTGCTTAAAGAAGACGCACATGGGAACACCTTTTCATCCCACACAAAGAAACTTCAGAGACTCAATCTGCGAAGCTATTAAAATAATTGAAATCAGTAGCTGAATTTAAGAGGAAAAAGTTGGTTTCCTTCGCCTGTTTCAAAATGTAAGACTTACTTTCTGGCACAAACCTTAGAGAACAGAAGACAGTTTTATACAAGCATTCATTCATAGCACTGAGGAAGATGAAGCAAAAAGCATCCTACTGCAAACCCGGATTCATTCTTTATCTTTTCTTAAAGGATGTGTATTTGTCTGCTTCTCATACACATAAAAGTGTTGTCAGAATGACAACATGGATTTTCAAGACACTGAAATTTGTGCCATAGTCCTCAAACTTAATCAGGAGTCTATAAAAAGCTGAATAAAACATTGCTTAAATGACAGAATGAGGAAATAAAAAATGTGCCAAGTTTTCTAGAAGTTTTATTTAAAATGCTAAATAGAAAAATAATAATAATCATCTCCACTTCGTTTGCTTAACAACAGACTGTTCACAACACTGAGATGAAGCAATATGCTGGGCTTTCACTCCTGCAACACAGTCTTCCAAAATTCCAGCCAGCCACTGCAGGAGAACTTCCACTACATGGGTAATTGCAGTGACATCTGCAGTGCATCAGGCTTTCCTCCCAGCTCTTTGGTGGCAATCTCTGCAGTAGCAGCGATCTGTTGATAGCAGTATCCTGCTTGCTGTGCCTCAGAGAGGTGGTCAGGTTTGCATTACAAGAAGTCTAGTGAGAGGCTTGATCTGCCAGCTCACGTCTTGTGTTTTTTCCCAATTCTGATGCCATAACTTGCAGAATTTCACAAGGATTCATGCTTTGTTTAATGCTGTTTGACATCAGTGCAAGGATACACGTTTGTTATAAACACAAAGATCTGGGCTAAAATTATCCTTTTTGGTAAACCTCTAATTTCTTCTGGCTGTTTTAATAAATGCCAAGTGACTAGCTGCCTGGACACCAGCTAAGGTCCTGCTTGGCTCGGCCAGTGGGATACCAAGCGCTTCACATCAAAAGCTGCATGATCAGAGCACTGTTATCACTACCTGGTTGGCTTTCTACTGGCTTTTTAAAATGTTTTGTGCGCTTGACTACTTTGTAAGAAGATCATTAGGAATTTCTTCCACTAACTAGTGTAAGTAAGTGCAGGTCTTTGAGGCTCACTGCAGTTCCTCTCGGGATGGAATTCCTTCTCAGAAAGACACTGCTGCAAAGGACAACCTGACTATGGTGGCACCTCTGTGAGTTTGAGAAGCAGTAGTGTGCAGGTGGGGGGGAACTCCATTCAAAGTCTTGCTGTTCCCCACAGAGAATGTTGCCTATTGACCATGGGAGTGGCCTTGCAGAGCCCCACATACGTGACCAAAGGGGACACTTTCCATCCTGAGCTGCACTGTTGATTTGGTTTTAAATCAGCAAGTGATTTATCTCCAAGAGCAGAATTAGCCTGGGCTGCAGTGAGCCTATCCACCCCTCCATTGCTTTCTGATTGCGTAGCTGCTCTTCCCAAGTACCAGCTGCATGCACTCCCTTGGCACTTGTATTTCTTCCTCACACAGCTACTCAGTGAGACTGACTCTATTGTGCTTCCCTCCACTCCCTGGCTCAGTAACCTGTTCAACAACATTTTACTTTGGGGTCTTCTGTCGTAGGCTTTCCTGACATGTGATGCAAGTGAGCCTCCTAATGGTACTGCGGATTTGTCAGTGCTGTTACCTCTACAGGAGTTCTGGTTTTGTCTGTGTCTGTCTGCCCCAGGGTACTTAACAAAATTAGCGGAGGGATGGAAACAGTGAGGCTTGCAAGCTATTTGCGAATGATTTGTGAGCAGGGGAAGTACTGACATCACTGAAAAAATTATCTTCAGTGAATTATTAGTCCTGCTCTAATTTGAAGTCTAAGTTGGAACACACATAGTAGATTTCATGAAGGCTTTTCTCCATCATTCATCATGATCAGCAGTTTACATACACCCCCCTTCATAGAGAAGCAAGTGACTTCATTCATAACTCAAACTTTCTCACACACTTCCTCCCCACTTCTCCTACTCTGGCCAGAAAGTGCCCGCACTTGTTCTATTTATTCCTGTATTTTGTTGTACCCTGTTTTGGATAGATACCCATGGCTATTAAGCCATGATAATACATGGAAGTGGACATGGAAGCAGCATTCGCCGCAGCTGAGGTTACTTCTCCCAGGTTTGGATGCACACAACCGCAGAGCTGGGCTTTGAGAATAGTTCATGCTGGTAAAACTCTGATTTTCTTGTTGTTCTTGTGGGAAGCTGCACTTACATTGAAAATCATGGTTGTCAGTGGAAAGAGAAACCTTGAGAGCCACCAAGTCAAAGGGCAGGTTTTGTTATGCCTCTGCCCTGACTCTGTCATGAGTAAAAGCTGTTTAGGCTGCATTTCTTACCAGTGGCAGTTGTTTAAAAGTATTTTATTTTTCTGGTAGCCTTATTTGCCAGGCTGGAGAACTGGACAGTTTTTGGCGTCTTCTCTTGGAAATTTGTTTCTTAGTTACAGCTCCAGTTCCATTTCTAAATCTTGTTTTATGCCTAGTCTGTGTGGCTGCTGCAAAAAAGGTGCTCTGAGTGGGTTTTGTCTCAATCTATTTCAAAAGGAGCTAAGCTTTTCTTATTCTTTGAAATTTTATAGACTGTGTAATAGTTCCTTCAAGCTAGACTGGCAATGAGAAGACTGAAAGATTATTGCCAGCAGAATGTGTTTCTTCTACACACAGTAAAACAGTTCATCAGAATAAATGCTGAATCCTCATATCTGAAGCCAGGTGGGCACAGGAGGGCAAGGGTTTATGTTCACAAGTCCCGTGGTAGGCTTTTTCCCAATCTCCTCAGCAGCCAATATGTCTGTTTCAGCATCTGTCTGCTGGTGGTTGGCTATGGGATCCTGACTTGTGAAATCCAGATCCGCAGTGGCTGACCTTGTTGCAGAAAACTTCATCTCTGACTTCTTTGTTCCATTACATGTTTTCTTTCAACTGGTTAACCTGTTAACAACCAGGAGCTAGCTCAGGGAGTCCGGAGTCCTTCCAGTGTGTTTGCTGGGTACCTTTTTACTTTTCCCTTGCATCATTTGCATGACATGTTCCTTATCAGTTTTCACAGTGTCCTGCAGAAGGCTATTCCTGCCCTAAGGCTGTGTAAACCAGAGCTTTGGGGCTCATGGGAAGGAGCTCTTGCCTGGTAGAAAGGCACTGTCCCCTTTACCTAGGAGAGTATTTCCTGTTTCTCTTAAATTTTAGATCTTATTTGAAGCATTTTTGCTCTCATTTATTCCTATTTAAAAATATTTCTAAGAGCAGGGATGTCTCTGCCACTCTTACCTGAGGCTCACTGCTGCCATGAAGACCTCTGATGTCCCTGTAATACCAAGGGATGAGCCAGAGGGACACACAACATGAATGATAGCTGCAGACAAGGGGGATGGGTCTGAAAGGAGAATTTGAGCCTTCTATTTTCTACACAGAATTCTTTAGTGGTTTTTCTCAAGCAACATGAAAGGCTTGATTTCACCTGCCCTTTTCCATGCTCCATAAAAGGTTGCCTTCAGCCAGTCAAGAGCCGGAACTATGAAATAAATTTCCACATTTTGATTATTTCCTACATTATTAAGAGAGTAGATTAAATGTCAAGGACCCTAGGTGTTTTATTAGTATCTATAATGAGATGAAAGACATGTAGGCACTTTATAGCATGTGACTGGTTTGTCTATAGATAGTGTAAGCCGGAACTGCTCTTGTGATGGAAACCAGAAGCAAAGCCAGAGGTTGAAGTTGAATCTGGGGGCCAACTCTTCAACTGCTGTTAAGTAGTGAGATTTCTTGAATGCACTAGAGTTTTCCTGATTTAGGGCAATAGCAACCATAGATCTGGTTGAGGGGAGGTGGGTCATTTTAAGTTAAAGTCTACTACCAGTGGGTAAGGATCACACAAACAGCGGTTTCTTTCTTGAAGTTGGGTGATTTGATAAAATACAGCACATATACTTCTGTTATTAAAAGGGACGCACAGGAACTTGGCAACTGCTGATTGTGTTTGCTATGATTGCCACCTCTTTCAACCATACTTGCGGATGACTTACAGCATTTAACTTGTTTTTCATAGCTTGTTCAGTTGCCAAGGCAGTTTTGGCAGTCTCCTACACATCTTGGTTGGGGGTTGGATTACATGACCTTTAAAGGCCCCTTCCAACCCAAACTATTCTATGATTCTATGATCTGTGTTGACCTACAAGAGCATTTGTTCTCTCACTGTGTCTCTCGGCCTCACTTTGGAGTTGCACATCTTGGTTTGCCACTCCAGTTTGCCACACGGTGACTTCTCTCACAGTCACTGGAAAGCAGGAGGTACAGTCAGGTTCTGAATCGTGTTAGATGCCTGTTGCAGGAGAAGGTGAACACAGGGGATGTGTATTCCATACAGTAGTTAGGGCTGGTCTGAAAAAAAGGAAAAACAGGGTTTTCTTTGGGACTTAGCTAAACTTAGCTATTGCTTTTGATCACAGTCTTCTGGAACCTAGGAGGGACAAAACCCATCTGATGGTCTTGTCAAATCTTTGGTACCTGTGATGCTCAAGAACAAATACAGCTCATCAGACAGAGTGCCTCAGGGTTAAGCTCCCAGGACTTTTTCTTTGCAGAGAATCAGCACATCTATCTTTCCAACCAAGAGAGGCAAATTTTGAGGCACCAAAGCCTAGGAAAAAGCCTAGGAAATGAATTTTTTTTTTTCTGGCTGTGTCTCTGCTAGGCTGCCTCTATCTACTTAATTGTTTTGGCCAGATACACCGGCTTCATGGCTGTTGTATCCACAACAATGCTATCAACCTTTGGGCATCACTGAGAAGATGGCAACAGGCAGCTGAGACATCACCAAGAACAGCAACCTGAAGTGCAGCTTTCCGACTTGCCTTGCCTGAACTAGGGTCACACTGCTCCCAGGCTTAGTGCTATAGGTAAGTGATTTTGGGAGCTGTTTCTCATGGAGAGCAGCCAGCTGTCCCCTCTCTACCCACACTGTGTGCAGGAAGGTGATCCAAAGGACGAGCCAATAAGCACTGTGACTTCAGACTGAGTGGGATCAGTGGGCAGAGGTATCTAAAGCTCAGAGCCTTGGGCTCGTGTGAGATGAACATACTACATGGGTAAATTCTTAGGCATGTTCTTAGTTGCTAACTTATTATTTTGGTAGCCACCCTTAGGGAAGTCAGTCTCCTTCAGTGAGTGGTGTCACTGCTTTTCAGGGCAGCCAAAGTTTGAGCCCAAAATGACCATTTGTCCACTTAACTTGCATTGCCTGGGGAAAAATCCTGGCTGCAGCCTGTGCCTTAGGAAGCATTCAGGAGGTCGTTCCTTAGGCCCGGCTACCTATACCATACCTACAGCCGTTGCAGCAACATCGTGATGTTGATACTAGGCAGACAATATGTTCCAGTGTCCTTCTAAGAAGGCTTGAAATGTCAGTGTTTTGCAAAAGCAGGTTAGATTTGTCTGCTGTCTGAATGGTAGGAGCTACCTGCACCTCACAATGCAGACATTGATGTATTGCCCCATGTAGACTGCTACAAGGATACTCACTCAAGTTAACTGTTACAGGAAATCTCTTATTCATGAGCAGAAGAAAGATGAGACAATGAAATTAAGAAGAGTAATGTGGAAATGGAAACAGAACAAAGGAGTGTAACAACAGCATGAAAAACATAAAAATGTGTCCAGGACATCTGGCAGATTGATGTGACTGGACCCAGATTTGGAATTTGTCAGATGGCTGAGGAGAGTTGGCATTCAGATTTCTTAGTCTATGTGAAGAAAGACCATATTTACGAAACTGACTCATCACCTTGCAGCCCTCGGCTGAGTTAATTTCTAGTCCTAGAGAGGAAAGCTTTAGCAATAAGCTAAGGACAAATTTGCATTCCAGCTGCTATTCTTCTACCTTTATAGTCCCTCTGGCTTCTTGCCCATCTCCACTGCATCTCTGTCCTGTCTCCACCCAAGTTTTGTAGGTACTTTTTTTAAAAAGTTTTTTTTCTATGCACCAAGTCATTACTCATTTGAAAAATAATATGCATCAGAACCAGGTAACCCTCATACTTGGCGAACTCTGCAGAGAATGAGTAGGTTAAATATACTCTGAAAGTGGTTTTCTAGCTGCAAGTTTGTGCTTCATTCCACCTAATAGTATGAGAGTCTCTCTCCCACATCATCTTGAGGGCCACCCACATGCCTTGGCCCAGGTCCTGTCTGAGCCCTCTTTGTCTGGTATGAGTGGTGAAAGCCTTCACACACCTAACTCCAAAACGAAGGGAGCTTTAAGAGGGTACCAATGCAGTTCTGGTTTTTGACCAGTGGGAGGCCCTTAGAGACCATCGAGTTGTCACAGCGTAAAAATTACACTTAGGATTCATATAGACCTCTATCTGCAGACCTGCAAGCTCTTCAGGGATTTTGAGGAACAATTCTGATCCCAGTTTTAGGACTAGAGATACAGATAGAGAGAAGAGGGGACTTCCCAGTCATTGTAGAATAAGTAAATGACAGTAGTTTGTGAGATTTTGCACAATATAGAAAATGGTAATGTCCCTTTCCTCATGAACAGTAAATCATGCTCATACACTTTTATTGTTGTTTTCTTAAACATTTGGCTTGCCCTATGAGTTGCTTAAGTAAATTAACCTTTATAGAAATTTCTTTAATTTATCCTTATGCATCTTGTCATGTTGAAAAAAAATCCCAAACACCCATGATTAATCTCATTCTTTTCTGGCTCCAGACAACCAAATATCTGATAGAAGAATGTTGTCTTTTTCCTTTGAACAGTTGCTTCAGACACTGAACCCTTGCTGGAACTTTCTGGATCACCTCCTCTGTTTTCTATGTGTTTTATTGATACAGGTTTGAAACACAGATACTGCTGTCTAAGGCAGTCCTCTTAGCAACTGTGATTTAGCCTGGAAATGTCTCTGTAGCCTTTTGATACAATTCATCTTCTAGTAAGGAATGAAAACCTGCTGCGAGTTACCATCTTTCATAAATGGGCTGAACTTTGGTCTCAGCTGCATCCAAAAAACCTGTTTATGATGATATCAGTTTCTCCAACAGCTAGAAACTATACAGGATGTCAAGCAAAGAAGACTCCTTAGGCTGCATGACAGCTTTTCTGCTAGACAAAACATCCATATTTCAACTCTTGCAGAAACATGTTTATCAAGGTGATGATAACATCCACATTGATCTGTTTGCCAAGCTTGAAATGTTGCTTTCTTTATTAGTAGATAAATGGAAAATGCAGACGAACAGCAAAACAAACTATAAAAAAAAATACCTTGAGTGGAATAATAAAAAGTCATTGTAATGTTCCAAGTCTCCCTCTGAATGTATATGAAATGATTTGTGTTACGCAAGAATAATTTTTTCACGTGTGTTCACGTTATGATAAAAGCATGTAAACTTATTGTAGATGTACAGCAATGGATTAGAAATTTTAATTCCTTACACTCTCTGTTTGTGTAAACAGCCCTTAACTGCTGGACTGCAACACTCGCTGCTCCTTTTGGCAGCCTCAGTTTGACCCTGATTCAGCAGCATGTTCGATCTCCAGAAGAAGCGAAACTGAGTATGCATGCATATTAACTAAAGTGACCAGGCTGGAATGATCTGTGTGGAAAACACAGATCTACTTTCATATATTTCTCACCAATCACATTTCACTGTTCCTCAACTTTTCCCAGTCAGGGACAAATGACATTCAGAGTTTTCTACGCAGTGGGGGTGATGCAAAGATGGCTGCTGGGGGAGGGTAGATGAGCAGGAAGGTTTTAGGGTGGTAAAATACTGGAGCAGGGTGCTCAGAGAGGTGGTGGATGCGTCACCCCTACAGACATTCAAGGCCAGGCTGGATGTGGTTCTGGGGAAATTGATCTAGTTTAAGATAGAATCATGGAATCATAGAATAGTTAGGGTTGGAAAGGAACTTAAGATCATCTCATTCCAACTCCCCTGCCATGGGCAGGGATACCTTGCACTAAACCATGTCACCCAAGGCTCTGTCCAGCCTGGCCTTGAACACCGCCAGGGATGGAGCATTCACAACTTCCCT
>JANHGB010009706.1:7494-18520 GCA_026283785.1 Coracopsis vasa | reverse complement strand
CCCCCCCCCCCCCCCCCCCCAGTCCTTATAATTTCATTTTGATTCTGGAGCAAGTGCTACATGTACTGAAGCCCTCCTTTTCGGGAAGCGGCTGGACACAGCCTGCTGATGGGAAGTAGGGAAAAAATCTTTTGTGTTCACTTGCCTCTGTGCACAGCCTTTTCTTTTGCATTACTAAACTGGCTTTATTCTGACCCACAAGTTTCTTCCATCTTTTCTCTCACCTTGTCCTTCTGAGGATGGTTAGTGACAGAGCAGCTGAATGGGCACATGGCCTTCAGTCAAGGTTAATCCAGAACAGTTCTTTTCGGTGCCAAACACGGGGCATGAAGAATTTGAGATAAAGACAGTAATTGAAAGAGGTAACGAGCAACACATGGAATGGACACAGCTAGAGAGAAGTGGAATGATAGTGGGGAATTTCTGTAACTTTAATTGCAACTGTGGTGAAGGAGCAAGAGAATTCAGGAATGAAGTTAAGCCCAGAAAGAAGGGAGTGGTTGGGTTAGGGTTTTAAGATTTAGTTTTTATTTCTCATTATGGATGGGGCTTTGAACAGCCTTATATAGTGGAAAGTATCCCTGCCCATGGCAGGGAGGTTGAAACTAGCTGATCTTTAAGGCCCATTTCAACCCAAACCATTGTATGGTTATCTTATTCTGATTTGATTGGTAATAAATTGAATTCATTTCCACAAGTCAAGTCTGTTTTGCCCATGACAGTAAGTGGAGAGTGATCTCCCCCTGTCCTTACATCAGCCCATGAACCTTTTGTTATATTTTCTCTTCTGTGTCCCATTGAGGAAGGGAGTGATAGAACAGCTTTGGTGGGCGTCTGGCATCCAGCCAGGGTCAACCCACCACACCAACTTAAAAGTCTATTTATGGCATGCTGCCTTAAGAATAAATTGAAAGCATTTCACCTCCAGAAGAAGTGACAAACCTTGGGTGAGTTCAATGACCAATTCTGCTTGCTCCAAGATCTTAATCTCCAGAGACTGAGAAATTATTAGTCATATTTATACAGTGCCTAGTAGAGTGGAAGCTCAAAGTGGAAGAAGAGCTAGCCTTGGGCACAATCGAATAGCTAAGTCAGTGATATCCAAGTGGCAGACACAGTTGATGATGCAGTGTTAACAGCAGCACGAGTTAAGTGTTCACTCTTGGTGGCCCATAGACCACAGATAAGACTGTGCCTGTGGTTATTCTGCAGACAGTTTAACATCGTAAAATGCTGGGCCAAAAAGTAGGGGTTCTGGTTACATTGGTTACAGAAGTAATGAAAAAAGTAAGAAACATGTTATTATTTTGATTACACAGTAATAACTGTGTAATTACACAATGTGGCAATTCAGGAATGACTAAAGAGAAAAGGCAACCATAATTAACTACTCTATCTTGAAACATAGACTCTTACTTGAGGAAATGACATAATAACATGGAAGTAATCTCTCCTCACAAAATTAAGTACTGTAGAAATAGTTCTCAGCTCAATTTGTTCACCTTAGAAAAGTACTGGCATAATAACTTCTGAAGGAAAACAAGGAGAAATACATGCATATAAAAATGTATACATATACATACACATATACATATACATATAGATGAAGGTGTAAATGGGTTAAACTATGATGATTACGATACATTTACAAGGGTTTTTTTGAGAATAAACTGACTGGCTGCTTTCCAACAATGTCTTTTCACGTACAGGTTTGAACTGCCTTTCTAGATAGCTCAACATTTCATCTTAAGTTTGAAGACTCTCTATTTAGATTCCTGAAACTATCTTCAGGACTCAGTAGAAAGACCAAAGATGAGGCTACTCTAATGAACAAAATCTCTCTTTTAACTATTCCAGCCTTTTCAGAGAGTTTAGGATATCTGTGATCTAATACTGAATCTGACCGCAGACTAGTTCCACTATTTAACCAGGACTTTACAAAGACTCAAAGGTTTTCTCGTTGAGAAATTGGTTTTTTTTTTTTTACAAATTTTCTATCTTCCCACTTTTTATCATTATCTTCAAAAATCAGATTTGGTCAGCATTCTTCTTATTGCTTACTCCACAAAGCTTCTGGTACCTTCCAGAAGTATGTATCATCCTGAACTAAAGCACTGAGTAAAGAAGAAAAAAACATCCATACTTACCACAGAGAAGAAAGGAAGAGAGATCTTTCAAAATAGTGATACTTGTGAAACTAGCTCAAGAAATTAGCCCATGGAGAAGTTTTAAGCCATGTGTCTTTTCCACAAAATTGAACTGTCACATCTAAGTGAATCTCTCAAAAAGTAGTTGTCCCACATTTGAAAAGTGTCTTTGTAGAATATCTTAGCATATTGATGTAAGGCATATCAGCTTTATAGATCCTCATTTTTCATCTCACACATGTATCTGCTCTCTTACAATGGTGTCACACTGTGATCATTTGGACATTACTAGGTAGTAACCACTGATAAACAGAGAAGGGACACCTCACCATGACACTTCTTTCCATTATCATTTAGACTAACAAGGACTATCTGCACCTCTTTTCCTTACAAGGAAGTATCAGCTTACTTAGCTTACTGGGGTGCAAACAAATTTTGGAGGTTTACTGAAATGATGACAAAATACATTCTCCATCTACCCCATTATATTTGCCATATTTTGATGGCTTTGAATGATGATTAAATATGAGGAAAACTAGAAAATACCAGTTGTTTTATTACAGTCCTTCACAGATGCAGGGAGTAACAACAACAAAAAGACAAAACAAAAAAACCAATCAAACAAACAAAATTAAAAACAAAAAACCCCAGAGAGTATAAAAAACCTCAAACAAGAAAAAAAACAAACCAGGTTTCTCGTGGATGATCCATTAGTACAAATACCAGTTATGCAAGACTCACTCTATCTATAACAACTGAGGTAGCTAAGTATTTTAACCCTAATCTAATGCTACAGCAATGAAGATTTTAATCTATGACAGATGGCTGTTTAACTACGAAGATCCACACTGACAGTGATTCATACCCTCCCCTGGCAACCAGCTCCACAGCCTAGTTTTTCTTCTAGTTATGAAGTTTTTCCTAATATTCAATCTAATTCTTTCCTGTTGTAAAGCCATTTCTTCTGCCCATAATTATGAGAAGGAATAAATGATGCTTGTCTCTTAAGTAACATCTTTTTTAGCCATCCTCAGTTAACCACCAATCTCCCTTTCTCTCTGGAATTGCCTACTCAATTCTTTAAGGTTTCTCTCTGAGACCTTGTTTGCCCAGCTTCTTTATTCTAGCAGCTTTCTCTGAGCTCCCTCTGGTCACTCTGTCTAATTTAATAGCAAACTTGCAGTGTTTGAAAATATATTGTGACACAAAGAAAATAAAACAGAATTTTAAAATTTCTTTTGAATGCCATGTAAAACCCAGTGTCATGTCAAAGGCTTCTTTTTCATTGAGACCTAAATGTGACTAAATGCTCAAAAAAGAAGATATAGCCTCAGTTTGTTCCTTCTAATGCCATATACTCTACAACGGCTATGCCAGTAGGGACTTGGGATGTAGTTTAACTGCTCCAGGCAAGGCATGGTTGCAAAGAACCTGCCTGGGTAGGATTTATCAGCTTCTATCCTCCACCAAAAAGAATTTCTCTCATTTCAGTCCCTATCACATCTGGGGCTTGCAGCCAACAGATCTGCAGATCAGCTGGCCATACCTGTAGCATAATGGCCATCAGCTGACTTAAGCCTCCTGCTTTTCTGCTGCTCCCTGGTCCCTCCTGCTCTCTGAAGTGATCAGTATTTGTAGAACTACAGAATTTCTAGATAAATATGTAGTCTGGAAAGATTTTATATATTTTTTATAAAGAAAGTGACTCTACCTTTACTTTCTCCTATCTGATCAAAAGCCTGAAGGAAATTAAACTGCAGGCATTATCTTGATTTTGTGGTCTTCCGAGTTTTGTTCCTCATAAAGACAAAAGGAGAGGTAGAGAATGATTGAACCATAGTACTGGGAATGGGCAGTGTGACCAATTGACCTCTGAAACAGCAAAAGTCATCAAATTTCCCATTTGTTCTCTGATCAGAAAGGGGGAAGTGTAGTAATTTCCCTCTTTCGTTCACCTCTCGCTGTGTCAGGATACTCACATGCTAGCAAAACACCACTTCATACCAGGGTTTAGGCAGAGACTTGTACAGGAAGAAATAAACTGCAAACAAAGCAGAGTTGTAAACTTATCTAAGTCTTGTCAGAATCAGGAAACCATTTATAAATCTAGTTCACTTCCGGGAAATTGGTGATGTAGGATGCATGGATGGCAGAACTTGTGGCAACTGTGATTCTTCTCTGGCATGTTCTTGGAGGATGAGCAAGGGGGCTCAAAATTTTCCTTATTTATCTGTCTTGCATGACATATAGCAATGAGGTGCACTAATCAACATGATAATTAGGTAATTTAATATTCAGCATTTATTGTGTAATAACAATAAACAGCATTTTGAATGACTAGTAATTACAGTGAGATGTATTACTCACGAGTGCAAAGAAACACACATTTCCCTCTTATGTGAACAGTAAGGAAAAAGCAGAAATCTGCCTTCTAGAATGATTCACCATTTCGCTTAATGGCAATGTGCATCTCATTTTCTGGGAAGTTTCAAGCAGTGAAATCATTCTTGACACCTTGTCCTTACACAAGAGCTACGTGCAATTATCACATCAAAGTGACTACATGATCTGAAGTTTGGATGATGGTAAGAGGGCAAAGCGTCAGCAACAACTTTATTTGTATGACAGGACACTTGAATGTCTCAACTGGAATGAGTGTCTCCAGAACTGTAGACCTTGGTGTTGACAGCGGGCATCTCACCATGCTTATTAGACAACTGCTCGCCTCTGACCATTTGGTGCTACTCAAATTCTGAGTGAGTATCAGCAGAGAAAGAAGTTGTCTCCAGATAGTAAAATGTGCAATATTGAATTCGAAAACCTTCCGGATGAAGAGTTTGGGTTTTGATTTTAGTGTTAGGTTGTTTTTTCCCTCCTCCTTTCCCCCAGTACATAAATAATCAGTTTTTTCTTGAGGTTGAAGGGGAGGGAAAGGGCATAGCTGGATTTTGGCTTGCTGTTTTTCTTGAGGAAATACTTCTTTTTTTCCCCTGAGGTGTTATCATAGTATACATTGGCCATACTACTTTATAAACCTTTTTCAAAAGACTGTGTGACTAATACTGGCATTTTTCAAGTCTATTTTTCACTTGCTATAGAATAAACAACTTTTGGTTTTCTTTTTTTTTTTTTTTTTCTCTTTTTTGGAATGTCCTTTGCCCTAAAAGAAAGCAAGAGATGACTTTTCATCAGCTGTCCTGATAAACTACACCTCCTGCTTTCATATCAGTTCACTGATAGAAAAAGGTGGAAATTTACTCTCAGTCCATATCACTGACTCTCAGCTCTATCATAAGGGTTGAGAGTATCTCAGAATATCCCAGTCACAGTGTTTTTTGAGCTGTCACCAATCAACAGGAGGCCAATGGTTTTTTAGCAGAAAAGGTTCTCAAACATCAGTTGTCATACCAAGCTCTAGTCCGTGGCGTAAAATGTAATTGTGCTTACTGACTTTGGTGCATGATCCAATCTGGTAGTTCTGTTCTCACCAGCTATGAATGCAAGGTAACTCAGCCTTCAATGTGTTTATCTTATTCACACTAACGCATGGGCAGTTACTAGTTGTTGGGTGACAAATATGCAACCCTGCCAATTTCACAAGAACAAGCCTGGTTGCGCTTAAGTCCCTTACTACTGGATCTATCTTCTAGGCATTTGAAAAGGTCAGAATTTATTCCACTCAACTCTATCAAAAAGACAGACTTCTGACCAAAGTTGAGAGTTTGAGCAATAATTCTCAAAAGGATGAAAAGGAATAGCTGTGAAAGAAGAGAAAGTTATTTATGCAACATGGTTTATTGTAAACCATTGGTGAGATCAGAGCATTGCCATCATGACTGTAAAAATGTGCAAGTGAGTTGAAAAATGTATTTAAAAAGAGCAAAACAAATGTAACTTGTGTCTTCATCTGCTCTGAAGCACTTGCTACATTATGCAAGTGAGACAGTTGTTGAAAAGGTCTTCAAAAGTCTTCAAGAAGGAAGAAGTGCCTGATCACACTTTTATCAGAGAATGGAATCTTAAATACTCAAATATATGATGTCTGTCCTTCTTTTCCAGCTTGGACAAGGAAATTAGAGTAAGTCAGCTACATACTTTTTCAAAGCAAGTTTTTATTTTTTCTTTATTTTTTTTTTCCCTACCTCGATAATTGCTCTCACGAGAAGAGTTAATGCAACATTCAGCAAGTAAAATGTTGTGGTCTTTTGTCTACAGTCAGTACACATGACACTTTTTGAGTAATGGAAAAAAAATAATTATAGATACCTGACATTTTTTTAAAAATAAGTTTCGCACAATGTGGACGGGAAAGAAGAGAGCAAGCAGGACACCAGAGTATTCTTTCAGTGAGTTACACATTATATTGTATGATGTACATCTTGATAACGCATTGCCTTGATATTTCTCATAGGTTTTTAGAATATTAAAAACACCCTTAGAACTACAGTGCAACAGAGACCATGTTTAAACTCTGAAAACCAGAGACTGGTATTAACTAGAAATACTGTCTATAACTTCATCCTGTGTAATTGTGTCAATAAAATAATGGCAATAAAAATGACCTGAAAACTGTACCCCAGAGTATTTGCAAGTCAGTAAGCAATTAAACTTCACAGAACCTTTGTAATAAAAAGTTAATTTTACAGTTTTAATATTAAAATATTCAGAGAGAGCTTGCTGCTAGTGTCATAATTACTGGATAAATGCAGGCAATTGATTTCCACATACATCCTTCTGCTTCAGCATAGTTCTGTCCAAGTCAGAGGGAAGGAAACTGAGGCAATGACATATCATAGGTGAGGTTTTCAGAAATATGAGCGAATTAGGAACAGAATTCCTCAGAAAATAATGTTGAGATTTGAGTTCCTAATTCAGTCCAATTTGAAAAACTCACCTCAGGGGAAGAAAGATCAAACTTTGGTGTTGATCTTCCACACCTATATTTAGGTGTGTTTTAGAGTTTGACACCAATGTACTCTGAATGTCTGCAAATATCCTCTTTTTTCCCCCTTTCTTTTTTTTTTTTTTTTTTTTTTTTTTGCCAGCTCTTACATGGACATTGCTTCTTTTTCCTTTGGGATAGCAAATATTGCCTAACATAATTTGTCTGATACCAGAAATGGAATTGATGGCTGGGCCAGATCAAAATCCAGGGCCCTTCCTTTGCTCCTATTTTCTAGACATTAGCTCATGTTCTTTGAAAACTACGTGCTGCAACTTCACTGCTATCGCAGTCTGCATTAAGCTGTAATTTGGGATGATTTGGCTTCTGTTGTGATTAAATTGAACTCTTATCATAACCCAAATACAAGTTCTCGTTGTGCGTTTTCCCAGAACACAACAATATTGGCTTAACACCAAGCTGGCAGTCTGCACCCTAGGTCTTGGCTAGGAAATTATATTTGTAGATTGGTACACATACAAACACTCCTATACACACATGAGCATACACCCTCACACGCACATCCTCATGCTATTTCAAGCACTACGATATGACAGTGACAAAGGAGACTAGAAAATCTCTGGAAGAAATATATATGGAAGTGGCAAATTTATTTGAGATGTAAAAACCTCTTTGATCCACTTTGAAACTCCAGTTCCTGCTCTCGGTGGCTATGAGGCAACTAAAGCCTTTCAGAGACCAGCATTAAGGGACTCCATACAAGAGAATTGCTCCAAATTTTTAAAATTTAAAATCATTCTTTTCCTTTTATTTGACCACAAGTCTTCCTTCCCCAGCTTCTTTCTTCACTGACAATATTTATTAAGGGCAGGCAGCTCCACTTTCCAACTTTTTGTGAGTAAGGGTGGAGAAAACACATTGGACATCCCACCCATCTAAATATCCTGGCAAGTCACTTGAGTCTCACTGTCTCCTTATTCTGCTTGTTTGAAGAACCTATTTTATTTTAAAGAACAGAGCCCTTCAAACTAGTAAAAAGCTGTATCTCTGGATGCCAAAGGGACAGCACAGAGACACTTTGTAAAGCAGATTGGCTGTCCTCCCTGTTCAAAGAGAGAAGAGCCTAACTGAGAAATGCTCTTGGATGTCACTGAAAGCTGTTTGTCAAGTTGTCAAAGGGCCTCTGCACCTCATTGAAGCCAGCCATGGGAAAGGAAGGAGGGAAATCTCCATCCCAAAACTGTCTCTGTCACACTGGGAGATTAAGAATTGGACTTTGTCAGGGAGGAGAGGGACAACTCCTGGGAGAAACGTCACCTGTGTCCAACACACTTTAGCCAACATCATAGCAATTAATCTTGACAAGCCTGACAGATTTTATCCCTTCCCAGTATCTTCAGTATGCTTTCTGATTGTCTTCAAAGAGCATTTCTCCTCTGCTGAACCACAGTATGCTCTGTTCATCCCTCTTCCCCAGACAGCAAAAAGGATGCTTTTCAAGAAGCACCCAAAGGAACTTAATGTAATAAATCTCCATGATGTAGGAGACCAATTGTCTCTCAGAGCTCTGACATACAGCAGCCATTAAGCCTGAATACAGTACACTTTCCACTACAGTAAGTCTTTGCTTGGCGAAGTTTTTCTGTCAAATGACTCATCTGTGTGGGCAGCAATACTTCCTTGTTGGTCTCATTCTTCTAGCCTCTCTCTCCCACCTCAACCATTGTCAACCTTTCAGTCACAACTGTGACCTAGTCTAGCAGTCGTCATTTCTTTTGGCCCCATGTCAGACAAAGACTTTTTTTAAGCTATCTAACAAAGCTGTAGCAGGTTCAAAAGACCTTGAAATGACTCAATCCAAGGAGAAAATGTCTGCAGATTACATTTGCTGGAGTAAATACTGGATTTAGTTTTCCTGCTCAAATTTTAGCTCAGATGAGAAGGTGTATTGCCCAGCCACATAATGCCAGCAAGCAACAGACTAATCTATTCACCCTGCAATGTGCCTTTCTGCTGCTCAGAGTTTGCATTGGTAACAATCTGCAAAAAGATCACAGGCTTTAATTCCTGTCCTGACAGATTGGGAATGTGGTTTTCTCTTTGTGCTTGTTCCACACAAATGTTCTGAAGACCTTCATCGGCAAAAGGCTTACTTGAATGTCCTTCACCACTGCAATGTCATTGAACGTTTGTCACTCAATGGACAAGGTGTGAACTTTGCCTTCAGGTAGTAAAACCTCTGCTATATCCCTATTTGTTTACCAGCCTAATTTTGATAGGTGCTTCAATTTCTAATGATAGCTGGGTAAAAGCAAGAAATGGAACAGGGCATACAGATATTTGCAGCCACCTGCGAGGCAGCTAGTAACTTCTACAGTGTGCTGTGGCAAAGTCCTAGATAAAAATTAAGAAGGAAAAGCAGTTATATATAATGCTTTAAGGCATCTTTTTCAAACCTGATATATTTAAGGAAGGTTACTTTCTTCTGTGGCAAAAGACAATGTAAAGAAAATCAAGATAAAGAACATAATAGAAACTAAAAAAAAAAAGACTCCATTATTTATGGTTCCAGTCAAAGTAGTACATCTGGGAATTCTGCTGGGTTTTTCAGCAGGCAAAATGAGAGAGGAGGCTGATCCAGGACACATAAATGCATAGGACCACCAAAAAATGTCTACAGCAAAGCAGACTCAGACGACATGTATTGTGTGTTCTTTGGAACACATGAGAAACTAAGAGATGACCTTCATAAATTTAAGCATTTGGTTATCTGCTTCCTGCCTCCAAAGCAGGTTGTCTGTCTAGTTTCCTCCTCTTAGACTTTTCTTTCCCCTGTCTCCACTGCATCTTGCACCTTTAGTAATCGGATAGCATTTATAAAACTTTTTTTTTTTCCAGACAGAAGGGAGTAGGGGGGATTTTTCATACTGAAATAACCGTATTACAGCACAAAATTATATTGTGGCCCCAAGAAATCAGCAATGTAAATATAAGGTGAAAGCATTTTCCATTTATATGGCAGTAACCGGTGTTTCTCAAAGGACAGCATACGTTATTTTTGTAAAAGCATAAATTAGCCTAATGGACCCAGACTGGATTCAAGACAACTGTGTGCACTGCCTTACACCCCAGTTAGTCCCAGATGCCACTCTTTCACACCTCAACAGAATCCAAATTTAGACTCTGCTTTTCCATCAGCTGCTTGTCTACCCTGTTGAGCCCAGGTTTTAGTTTCCAAGGACTCCTCAGGCCCTTATATCATTTCATGTATCTCTCATAGAGGTGATTAGTGAGAACTTGGGGTCGGAAACCTGGGGGTGCATTATACCCAGCAAATTAAGGACATTAAAAGAAAGAGCTTGGAAGAAAGGTAAAAAAAAAATAAAAAAATAAAAAATATTATATGTCTCTCCAAGTCACCAGCTACCTAGGAATTGTTATGCTAATCAGGCTTCTCCATGAAGGCTGGCTGTATTTCAGGCCAAGCTTCTTGAAGTGCTAATCGTCCTTGTCCTTCCTTTTGGTTTCCAACCTAATGTTTGACTTCTAATTTTCAATTCCTCCCAGATGTCTCTTTGCAGCAGACTAGGTTTAAATCCAACTTATATTTCAGTTCTTTGTCAAGTAGGAGTATGCTGGAATTACCAGTCTCTGTGATGGTCAGAGATTTTATTTTTTATTTAGATTTGGATTGGAAAAAAAGGAGAAAGAAGGAGAAGAGGCTTCAATTTCAGAAAAGCATTTTACGCAGAATGGAGTGAGTCCAGAGCATACAGAGTGTGCAAGGGAGATAGTATATCCTGGTCTGCATCAAAAGGAGCGTGACCAGCAGGTTGGAGGAGGTGATCCTGCCCCTCTACTCTGCTCTCATGAGACCTCACTTGGAGTATTGTGTACATTTCTGGTGTCCTCAACATAAAAAGGACATGGAACTGTTGGAACAAGTCCAGAGGAGGGCCACGAGGATGATCAGGGG
>JANHGB010009705.1:0-11034 GCA_026283785.1 Coracopsis vasa | reverse complement strand
CCTGGCAGTGCTCAAGGCCAGGTTGGACACAGGGGCTTGGAGCAACCTGCTCTAGTGGAAGGTGTCCCTGCCTGTGGAAGGGGGCTGGAGCTGGATGAGCTTTAACACAAACCAGTCTGGGATTGTGTGGTTCTATGGACCTCTGGGCTCATAAACCCTCCAAATGGGGTTTATAGGAACTGCCCCAGATGTAGCTCTAAGGCAGTTACAAGATTTCTTCTCCTCCTCCCTCCTTGGAGGTGGGTAAGCACCTCCTGTAAGCACTCTTACATGCTTCTTGGCTATAGCATCCCGTATTCAATGGTGCAATGCTGAATGCTACTTACCCACACCAGACCCCCAGCGCTTGAGACAGTCCTGAACTGCCCTTCCTCTGGCACATTTTGCACCTCTTGAATGTGTAAAGAAGGGACCAGGACTCTGCATCTGGAGCCAGAAGGTTCAGTGTGGCTACTCCCCCCATTAACGTGATGGACTGCACAAGTGGAAAGCAACGTGAGCGGTAACAAGAGGTTGTCAACGACAGGCAGGCACCAGCTAATTTAACAGAGTGCTGTGCACACACCCATCACCGCTCCCTTGCTGTATACAGGCTTTAAGCAAAGCGCAGATGCTGGCTGTGAAAGGCAATAGGCAATGATGCCCTCCTGAATGCGACATGAGCTGCCTTGAGGAGTAAATAACAAGTAAAAGTCATCCCTACAACTTGCAGGAAGCCTGGCAGGCTGCGAGGCTGGGTATGAATGAGTACTGCTCTTCCTTGAGGATGGGAGCAGCCATGGATGGAGGCGGGCAGGGATGAGGAGGAGCAGGAATCAGGAGAAATCAGAACAGCCCAGCAAGGGGGAAGGTTGGGAAGCTGGGAAGTGGACTCCAGAGGGTAGAGATGGGCAGACAGGGATACCCCTGTCAATAAAACCAGCTTTTATAAGGGCAATCAATCTTCCCAAAGGGACTGTCCCTCAGGAAGAGATGCACATCACACAAAGTGGGATGGAGGCATCAGTGGCACTTGTGTATGGCTCATCTCAAGCCTCAGTGACTGCCTCTGGGGCACAAGGGCTCGCTGGAGATCCCATGTGCTGGGCCAGAGACTGCCAACACCACTTCGGTCACAAAGAGATGGATCACTGCTCCATCACTACACTGATCAACATCGTGCTGCTGACCCACAGCAGAACAGAGCGACAGAGACAGAGCTATTTGGCTGCCCCATGGCACTGAATTTACAACAGAAAGATTGCTCTGTTCAACCAAGCGAGGAATCTTCCACATTGTCCCAGAATATCATTTCCATGACTTGGTTAACCCCATGATTAACCCCAGGCCAGGCACCAGAAGCTCTCCTCACCATAGAAAGAACATGGAATATCGCTTATTTCATTCTCAGAGAGAGAAATGGCATCCCGACATGACCATCCCACTTGTAGATCTTAGGGGAATAGCACTGTAGAAAGCCTGAACCAGACTGCCAGAAGCAGCATAAGGTTAGAGGAAAGGAAGCAAAAAGCTTAGCAGGAGACTTCCTTGTTTCATCCACACAGGCTGCCAAAAGAGAAGAGGAGAATGAGAAGGCAGGGGTTTGAAGCAGGGGTTGCTCACTGTGTTGGAAGCAGGAGCTATCAGGTGCAATGAACAGCATTTGGCCCACATCCTGCGCTGTTGCTGCAGCCAATGGTATTTTTAGCAGGTTGATATAGATGTAATCAAGATGAGGAGCTGGCAATGTGCTTATTTCCTACATGGAAGGCAGTCAAACTCCTGTTCTGAACATCAATCAGGGTAACCACTGACTCCCACAAGTGAAGCATCCTCCAGGAAGTGCTGCTGCTGCTTTGAACTTCATGGGTCACTGCCCATCACTTCTGAACTTAGTGAGGTTTTAAGCAAACAAGGATAAGGATTCTGCTCCTGACAAAGCAGCAGCAATGGAAAAGCTGAAGTGCTGTGATTCACACAGCAGAGCTGGAAACAGAGATTTCGGCTGGGTCAGCCTCTGGCAGGAGATCTGCAGAGCAGAGCCAAGGCAAGGAGTGGGAAACCGGTCATGCCATGTGGGAGGAAATACATGCATGGAAGTGGCAGGGAGTGCATTTGCTTTCGAAGAGTATTTCCAGCCCAGTAACTTGAGGCACAAGTGGCAACGCAACGCAAAGCAATGCTAAAGTCCTTTTCCACATCAAGCAACACTTGCTGAGCTGACTGTGGACCGAAGTGCATTGGTTTCCCTTTGCAAGGTTTCTTGTTTCGATTCTCACATAGATGCCAGTGTCAGCAAGATGCTTGCTCTGAGGTCACAGCAGAAGGTGAATCACTCAGGTACACACAGGGGGCTTTCAAGGGGGATGTTGGTTCTATGCAATTCTCTTTCATATCGTGGTGGAAGCCACGTTTCCCTCACCCTTCCCACCCCAATTCTGTGACCAAACCTCATCTGAGCTTTGAGGTAACTGCCCTGACACAGCTGGCCTGGCCTGCAGCGGGTGCTTCACATGATGGCAATATCTGTAGGAAGAAGGGGATGCAGAATTGTGCTGAGCACACACCAGCTTTGCCAGCTCGCCTGATCCCAGCATCACCACCTATAAGAAGCTCTTGCTAGAAGAGCTTGGCACACTGATGCTCAGCCAGTCACAGTATCAAAGGACCTTGCGTAACCTGTGGCTGTTGATACACTGCCTAAGGACACATCCCCTCCGCTCCCAAATCTATTGCTGCTTTGAAAGCATTCACCCATAGAGAGGATGCAACTGGCTTCAGATACACTCTACGCATACAAGGGGCACTGCTGTGGTTTGCTCCACATACTTCAAAGCCTGGTAAATGTTTCTCCTTCACCTGTTTTCATAGATCCTGGGAAGACCGGAGAGATCTAAGTGTAGGTGCATCCCAGCTCCCTTAGGAAGCACAGCAGGCATCCTTTGGTCTGGGGTCTGAAAGTCTGTTCACATGGAGTCTGAGATACAGGCTCTCCTCGGTGTCCATGCTGCAGATGGCAAAGGTTACATGTGCAACCCTAGCATCAGAAATGCACAGAGAAGCATTAGAGGCATTGAGATGCTTTAATCACCTTTAAACTCCATCTCCGGATAAGTGCACTGGGCATGATGAGATTCTTTGACGTGACACCTCAGCCCTTCGCTAACATCCAGTCATTCAGTTTTGGAAGGGAATTGTAGGTCAAAATCCCCAAATAGCAGCCCAGCAGCGATCCTTACCGAGACAAAGATCAAACAAGACAGGAGGAAGAATGTGGGATATCGTAACCTTTGGCTCTGGGCTATCTTCTTTAGAGCTGTACAGTTACGGAGGGGCAAAGGAGAAGGGAAGCAGCATGCTCAGCCCTGGATAACTTGGCTTTCCCCATCCCTTTTAGACCCTTTCCCATTATTTATTTTCATGTCAATTTTGCTGATTAATTATAAATGATGCAATCAAAGCCCCTTGCATTTATGTCTGTTCCAATAAAAGAGGTCACTGGTCATTCCCACACGGATCCTGACCTCTGACCTCCCATCCGTATCTCTGACAGCTTTCCCCATCCAAACCAATGCATTGCAATCATGCAGCTAAAGGAAGTGTGTATCCCACTTCCCACCAGTGTCACACTTCAGGGGAGGGGGAAAGCAAAGCAAGAGGATGCTGAGGCAGGAGGATGCCAAATGGGATTTGTCCGCTGGCAGGGAGCCTTTTGGTTGGAAAGCATCCCCCATCCTTAGGGATGCTGTTCATAAGGATGGAGAGGCCACCTCAAAGGGCTGACTTCCTCATCCAGTTCAGCTATTTGCTATTCTTTCTGCATGGCACACGACTGGCCACATGGAAACCTTTCTCCTCTGTGGTTGCCTGACAGACCTTTGGAAATAGCAGAGTAAAACCAATCACACAACCAACAGATCAGGAAAGAAAACACTTCCCAGGGTGAATTAAGGAGCTCTGGTGGGTTTGGGGTTCTTTTGTGAATACCAAAGGGCCCAGTGAAGTTCAGCAGATCAGACTGGAGCAGGTTGATGGCATCTGTGCTACTGTGGTGACCTGAGGCTCCAGGCGACGGAAAGGCTAAGAGCTGTATGATGCATGTATTCCCTCCCAAGGCCAGGTTGGACAGGGCTTGGAGCAAGCTGCTCTAGTGGAAGGTGTCCCTGCCCATGGCAGGGATTGGAACTGGATGAGCTTTAAGGTCTCTTCCAACCCAAACCAGTCTGGGATTCTCTGATTCTCCCTGCCCAGCTCTGGGTATGAGATGCAGCATGGGGCTGTAGCATATGCAATGGGAAGCTCCCTTTGCCAGCATTCTGTCCTGAACTCACTCCTACCCATGCCACTGGATTCATAACTTCCCTCCCAGAGGCTCTGGTGACAGAGGGGTGCATGCAGAAACCCCTCTGTATTGGTTTTGCATGGCAAGGTTTGGTAGCAGGGGGGGAACAGGGGTGGCTTCTGAGAGAAGATGCTAGAAGCTTCCTCCATGGCCAATAAAGCCAATGCCAGCTGACTCCAAGACAAACCCACCACTGGCCATGGCCAAGGCCGTAAGCAACAGTGGCAGCACCTCTGGGATAACATAGTTAAGAAGGGTGAATAAACCCCTCTAGTAACTGCAGGCAGAGTTATATGCAATAGAATAGCTGAGAGAAACAGCTCTGCAGAGCCCAGGGTAGAGTCTGGGAAGAAGGGAGGGTGGGGGAAGGCTTTAAAGCTTTAGGGTTTGTTTCTTTAATATTATGTTTTATATTTTAAATATATATTATGTATTATATTATATTATATTATATGTTATATATTATATATATTATATATTATATATTGTCCTACTCTGATTTGATTGTTAATAAATTAAACTAATTTTCCCAAGTCAAGTCTATGACAGTAACTGGTAAGTGATCGCTCCCTATTGGTACCCAACCAGGATCAACCCATTCCACTCTCAAATCAGCATCAGTCAATCACTTCCATGAGCTGTTGGTGCTCTGCATTGGCAGACATGCTCCTGCAGTAACTGACAGGGCTGGCTGTAGCTCAGGTTGTGCAAGCCAGGCACGTGTACCACTGAGAAGCTCTGGTTTAGATGGGGTGGGCTGGAGATGCTGAACCCCATGGGTTTATTATAAGGCAGTGCCAGGGCTTGCTCGCATACAGGGTGACCTTGGAAAAGATGCCCAAGTGGAAAAGCAAAGGAAGGAGTGGAGAGGGTTGATGGCACAAATCACAAACCATAGCTGGTAACTGGGGCTGGGGTAGTGCTCTGGCTGGCAGTGCAGTGGAGATTAGAGATTCAGAGAACCAGGATCAAAGTAATAGGCAGGGAATTTTGCAGGCGACAACCTGATTGGACCTGAGCAGGGATTTATTCAGGAAGAGCTGGAATTCAAACCAATCTGAACAGCTTTTTCATTCCCCATCCAGCTCCCAGCAGTGACTCATGGCTCTGCAGGAAGCAGGCTGTGAGCTCTTTCACCAGGCCCTGTGAATTAATGTGGGCTCACAAAGGTCAGTGGCACAAAAACCAGATGGCTTCACATAGTCCAGCAGAAGAGGTGACCTTAAACCTGAGCAGGATTTAATCCTCTGTCCAACAGTGGAATCAATGCAGACATTATAACAGTGGTAGGAGCCTGGGTCGCTTAAACAAGTGCTCTCTGATTTGAGGGATAATCAGATCCAGAGACCAGGTTTGGCCATCTCTGGGAAACTGGGATTTTGCTGGGTTTACAGACCAGGCTTTCCTGGTTCCCTTACCTGCCAAAGAGCTGGTTGAAGCAATGAAACTACATGGCCCCCTGAGCTCTTTGCATACACCCATCAGACTCATTAACACCCACTTAAAGTGTGCCAGCACCCCATACCCTGCTGAATTTGCACCTTCTTGAGCACTGCAAAGTCAGAGCCCTGGTCTAAGGCCAGATCATAACAGTGAGGTTTGCTCCATAGGCAAAGAGGGGCTCATTTTGCTCTGGCAGAGCTTCCAATGCAGCCATCTCCTGTCCCTCTGCTGCTGCGTTAACTTCTGCTGTCAGTGCTGGTGTTAAATCAGTGTCTGGGGGAGGGAGAAGATCACAGCATAGGCAGGAACACCTTGTCCAAATCTCTGCCTCAGGGCTGCATCCTTTAGCAGGGGAATGATGGGTACCTCCGATTGCTGCAGCAGGTTTGAGCAGCAACCATAAGGGTCTGAGCTCAGCTTGTGCTCCTGTATTTCCCAGCACAAAACTCCATCCCTGCGAGCAATAGACACCATTAAGGACAATGTGAGTTTATGCACTATGTTTTATTGAGATAAGAGGGGGTAAAAAAGGATTGCTGTGATTTATTTTGAGCGGGAGGAAAGGGTTGAGTGCCCACCTTCCCTTCTGGGCACAACTGCAAAGCAGAAGCACACGCTTTGCTATGTGTCACTTGCTATGAGACAAACCCATCCTACCCCTGCACAGGTACTTTGCAGCCTGGGACCTGCAGACCATGCTGTGCCACATGCCTTTGCATGTAGGATGGGCTGTCCCAGCTCATCTCCATCCTCCATCCATCTGTCAGCAATAGAACCACAAGTCCATAGGCCTGGCTGATTGAATCAAGGTACAAACTGAAGAGGTGAGCGTGCTACCACATCCCTATTAAAATACATTAGCATCACCCGAGGGGGCTAGAAGGCAATAGCCTTTGAGGAAGAATCCTGACGGGGAAGGAAGATTGTGCCCGACTTGAGAAGGATGGAACTGAGCAGATGTGGTCAGTCCATGCAAAGAGCTTAATTTCAAACAATCATCATCATCACTCCCAGCTGCAAACATCAGGGTTTTCTTAGATGAAAAATGACACAGCTTGTTTGGTGTCAATAAACCCAGCTCTCCAGTGAAAAAAGCCCTTAAATATTTCAGCACTCTGGGACTGACTCATTCGGAGCTTGAAATTCAGAGGTTTGCAGCAAAAACTCCAGCTATGCTTGAGCTTAATGAGAAAGTACACAGAGAGGATCCTTAGGAGCTAAATTGGCTTCTGCATCCACCGGGTTACATTGACAGCATTGCACCAACCTTTCCTTTCTCTGCTCCAAACCAGAACGTTCTCCCCCTCATCTTCACAAAGACAAGGACTTCAGTCAGAGGCCTCAAGGCTTCAGCCCTTCATGTGCTCACTGGTCCAGGGGATGACAGCAGGACCTGTACATACCTAAACAGCATCAAGCCAGCATCCCCTGCCACTGACACTGCCCTCTCCCTGGGAGTATTGCATTGCACATGCTAGATCTCTGCATTGAATGTGCTGAGTAAGGGTGGATGATGCTCAGATGCTGTGAAGATGAGGAATAAGATCCTGCAGAGAAATGATGGGAAAAAGAGATTCTCTAATGTCCTATAGAAGGGAAGGGCATGAGGGGACTCAGCATGAAACCCATCATGTTGGGAGACAAATGGGGACAAGCCAGAATGGTCTTCATCCAGGATGCTGTGTCCAGATCTAAGGACAGTGCACAAAGGAGGGATCTCAGGTTTGAGAGTGGGGCTTTGCTTAGTAGTGACAGGTCATTATGTGACCCAGATCAAGCCTGGGATGTTAGCAACAAGACAACCACCCAGTTCCCTCAGAGAACAGCACACCCCAATAGGGAAGAATGCCTGGCTCCAGCTGGCATTTCCCATGTGTCGGAAGTGCCTTCTTCCCATAGAACTTGGAAGCTTTCTGCACCATAAAGCCGACATACCCAAGAGGATGTCCAGCCCTGCTTTAATGGCATCCTGTTGTTCTGCTGGTTACACAGGGTGGAGAACGATGGGATGAGATAGTTCCTTTGGTTTCTATTTGACCCATGATTTTAAAAGCCGACTTCTCAGATGCTACAGGGGAAAGCAATAGGGATAAGGGTCCAGCAGGCAAATTCAAAGCAGACATAGATCAGCTCAAATACATTGAGGTCCCAAGGAGTGCTGCCACTGACCAGGCTTGTGATAATGACTTTTGTACTCTGGGGATCAGATGCTGCTCTCAGTTGTATTAAATTAACTTTTGACTTCCTGGGGACTCTTTCAAGCAAAAACTCCTCTCAACAAGGATAAACTTCCCTTCCCTGAGTCCAAACTGAGAGAGAAACAGAGGCAGAGGGAGGATCTGTAACCTTCGGCCAGATTGGGAAGGAGGCAGAATGTGTCAGGATGGGGCTGGTACCTCATGTGGTACCAAGATAAGATAAGAAACAGCAGCATGAACAACAATAGGATTGGTAAAACCGCACATTTTCCCTGCGTTTCCTCTCATTTATCCCCATCCTCCTTGAAAGGTGGGGAGAGAATAAAAAATATAGAAGGAATCAAAAAAAATAGGCCCTTGCAGCAAGAATACAGAAAATAAAGGGAAGGAAAGGGAGAGCTTGTTGGAGAGCATCTCTTTCCTTTGGGCACTGAAGTGTTCTGACATCAAATCTTCTGTCCTCATTAAGAAGCCCTGTGTCTACCGTCGTGACATCTTTATTCACACACCCCAAGACTTCAAAGACTTCAGGAGATTTCCTTGGTGGATTTAACATAAAAATATCAGGAGATGAAACAGAGCAAAAGGCAGCCTGGTACATTCGTGTTTTAATTAGACCTTGGGTGAAGGGAGGGGGGTGAGGAAGGAACAGAGCCACCGAGATGCACATTAAGGTGTGAATGCAAACACACACACGCAATCTTGATCATCGGGACTCTTCTTTCACAAGCGTTTGGAATAGCAAACAGACCCCGAACCTCAGAGTAAGGATTCTTCTCCAGCCTCTAAAGCAGAGCCACATTCATCTCCGGAATAAGAAAGTGCTGCAGGTGAAATCCCTGTTTCTGTTGCCTAAACAAAAAGCTTGAAGTGTAACTAATAAGAGGTGAAATTAAGGAGGAGGACAGCAAAAAGGCACGGAGGGGAGAGGAGAGATGAGCTAAGCATTCATTAGCAATGAAATGTGGATCTGGGGAGAACTGCTCCCATTCTCTCCTCCATTTGTCTTTTCTCCTTTTTTGTTAAATCACCTCTTTCCCAGTGAATTTCCAAGCCAGTTGTTTGACTTATGAGCCATTGGTGCCACTTGAAATTTGCAGCGTGCCCTATTTGGATCCAGTACGTAGGTGATCCAGCACGTTTCCGGGCTCCAGTGGGATGACACTAACTCTTCCCGCTCTGATCTGCTCACTACTGAAACTGATTGGAATTTCAAAGTGGAAAACTTGGTGGGTTTGGCAAACAGTCCCTATAGTTCTCTGAAACTTTGGCTTGTCTTGGTTACCACCCCTCCTATCAAAACGCATTCGCTTCAGTGCTCCTGGGAAGCAAAACCCACACAGAATTGCATTGGAATTAATCTGGAGATGTTTTAAATGAATATTTATGAGCCCTTCTTCTCAGGCTCCAGCCAGGTCTAAGACCAAGGCAGCTGCTTCTTGCACAGCACAAACATCAAGCAATAATTAATACCATAACTAAGGGAAATCAAAGTTCCGCTCACCTCAGTTGAGATGCTCTTGGGCTGTCTCTAGTAAGAGAAAAGGGAAGTCCCAACCTCTTGATGCCAGGCTTGCAAGTGTTAAGAGTCCGTACTTCACAGGGCATCTTTAGCTGATCAGAATGAGCATTGTTTCCAGCCTGCAGGACCTGATGTGCTGCTGCAGCCAGGTGGATAAGACAGGACCTGATGTGTTGTTGGGGCCAGGTGGATAAGAAAGGGGACACTGCTCACTTCCAACACCTACTCAGCATTCCCTGTGGCCTGTGGAAGCAGCCACAGAAGCCATGACCCCCCCTGGCAATGGAGACTGTCCCCAGAGAGGGCACACATAATTCTGGCACACGATGAGCACCATCTGCAGATCCTAAGCAGCATTTTTAAACAGCTAAAAAACAACCCAAAAAGAAGCAAAATCTTCCCCCAGCCCTGCCCCTGTGTCAGGGCCTGATAATCTCTTCTCAATTAGAGCATTATTAACTAAGTCCTACACCTGGCCCTACTCGTTTGCAGCTATTCCTGCTGACAATGGCACTGATTAGCTGGTACTGCAATGAACTGGGTTGATCCCTCCAGTCTCTACAATTTACATTTCCCAGCCAGCTCTGGTTTGGATGGAAGGAGCGAGGTTTGTGCAGAAGCAAGATGAGGTTTAGGAGACAAGAGCAGCAGGAGCAAGCTGCCCTCATCACACAGACAAGATCCACCCAGGGACAGGGCAATAAGTCCCCCAGTGGGTCTGTATTGCAGTTAATTATGGACCCAGCTGATAGGTAATAGGAACGCAGCAGATCCAGGCGCCTGCTCTCACTTTGTAGCCTGTGGCTGCAAGCCGGTAAGAAAAGTGTGGGTATTGATTTGATTATCTTGTTTGTCCACCTAGACCTGTTACTTGCATCTGCTCTCCCCAGTCCAAATCAAGTGTTTTTCCACTGATTAATTAATTCTAATTTGTTTTCACTTCAAGTGCAGGATTTGGTTTTTATTAACACCCAAGTACCCACAGTCCTGAGCTGCAGGGTTTAAGTGATGCCCCGATGCTGCTCTAAGCTGAAGAGCTCCCATTTTGCCAAAAAGAACTTTCTATATTGACTGAAACCTCTCCCTTGTCACCTGCATGGTTTCTAGAAGAGATAAAACTGCATCATTCAACAACCAGCCTCCTCATGGGCTGAGGTCTCAGAGCCTTTGGCCACCTCACCCCCTTCTTCTGGCCATGCTGCTTTATAGACATGGAGGGACAGGTCTCACAGCCATTCCCACAGCACTTGATCCCTTGGCTCCTGCAAAGGCAGGCTGCTGTGCTCCATTACACCCACCCATTGCCATAGCCCTCATAGAGGTGACAGGGGACAGGCAGGGGTGACATTCAGAAGAGAGGTTATTCTGTGAGTGCTTGGGGTTTACATCTTTTCAAGGTCTTGTGTTCATTTCAATCAGTGCTGCCAGTGCATTGGCCTCAGCCCAGTTGATTCTTAGAATCATGGAATGGTTTGTGTTGGAAGGGACCTTAAATGCCTCAGCACCCTCACAGGGAAGAACTTGTCCCTAAGAGCTCATCTCAGTCTCCC
>JANHGB010009703.1:0-22456 GCA_026283785.1 Coracopsis vasa | reverse complement strand
TTTTTTTTTTTTTTTTTTTTTTTGTGTGTGTGTGTGTGTGTGACAAGCAGTTTAAAAAAGTATGCTGAAATTTGGAGGGAGCTCAGGGTAGAGGTGAATTGTCAAGAAAACAAGCATTATGATGGAAAATTTGAGGAGCGCAGTCATTGGTAGCTTGTCTGGAGAAGGTTATGGGTTGGAAATACCACAAATACAGGCACTTTAACTAAATCTCTTTTCTAGTACCTAGAAGTGTGACAAGATCCAATGGATGGAAGTCTGAAAAGTTAAAACCAGAAAGCACATGAATGTTTTTGAGAATAAACTACTGAGATGGCTTAGTTAGGAACTACAGTACATTAATCATTGCTTGTAGCCTTTATATCCATAATCCATGCCTTTCTAAAAGATGTGCAGCAACTGAGATGCAAATCAAAGGGCATAAAAGCTTTTTAAGGCTTATGCTATCCAATGAATTTGAATTATTTTTTTTTTCCACTAGACTTAAGAATGACAGTGTATTTTGGTTGTGTGTTTGAGAATAAAACTAAAATTATGTCTTTTGAATTGCCATCCTGGATTAATAAATGGGTGAGTTTGTTTACTTTTGTATTTACCACTCTGACACCCTCTGTTCTTCTGCAGGGTTGGATGTGTTGGATTCTTGTTCAGGAATTTTTAAACAAGCATAGCACTTCAGAGTATGGACATGTAGGCATCTGATTCCCATAGACTTTTTGGAAGACGCCTTCTTTCTTTCCTTCTTTAATATTTAGCCATGTTATATGAATTATAAAATGAGAGTATAGGTTGTATTTCCAGTATTTTAGCTTATTATCTCCCCTTGACATAAGAACATCTATTATGTTGTTGTGTAATTAAAATAATTGATTTATGCATTCATTAAAAGCAAACAATAAATCAGTCTCAGTAGTTAAGAGAGTAAAAAGTTGTGACAAACCTGTTTCCAGCCACCTGACATGTCTTGGTAGTTCTATGATTATAAGTCTGTAATGTAGCCATTGCTTCTGTGTGTCACGGGGATGAAGAGGGTTTTTTTCCCCCTGCTCTGCTAAAAGTGCTGATATGCCCCTGTTACAATTTTTTAGTATGTATTCTGAGTAGTGGAGTAGAAGACTTTTGTATCCCCCATCAACTTTGCCACTGCGTGCACCATAGTTTTATAGCTAAGGTCTTCAGTTGGATTTTTCTCTAATGCTAGTCTTGCATGATTTTAAGCTGCAAGCAGTTTGTATCTCCATGTGTGTAGTCAAATAATAAGGAAAATAAAATGAGACATGGTAGAGAATTACTCTGATCTTAAAAAGGTATTGAAACTTTTGAAACTATGAACAAACCGACAAACTGAAGAGGACTCCTGTTTTGGATCAATAAAGGTGTATCCAGAATTCAAAGAGGAGCCATTTGCACTTGATTACTTTTTCCACAGCTGTGATAAATGGAAGAAACTTAAAAAAACAGGGAGGTATATTTTTCTCTTTCAAATGTAAAACTCGTCACTCAAATCTTGCTGGAAGTCCAGTCATGAAGGTAAAAGCATAACTGTTTTGCATGTCTTTGAAATATTCTTATGTGAACTATTGTAAATGTTTTGCAATTTGGGGGAAATGGACAGAATTCTGGTTTATCTTGAATCCACTATGAGAATTATGAGAAATAATATCTTTCCCTCTTTCATATAGTCTGTGGAGGATATAGGTAGTTAGTATGTAAAACAGTCAGACTCCAAGATATGAAGAGTTGAACTATTATCTGACATGCCTGTGCCAAAAAGCCCTTAAATTTTGATACTAGAAGGGAAATAAAAAAAAAGGGAAGTCCAGAAACAGGAATAAAAACAGTGGTGCTGTAAAGAGGCTGTAATAGCTATGAGGGGTTTATTTAAACCTGCTTCTCACTTTCTTGAGAGAACAAGTGACTTGTAGGGAGCTTGCAACTTGAGCGGAAGGCTAAAAAGACTCCTCATCTCTGGTCTTTTCAAAGCTCAGTTTGTTGCTGTTTATATGAAACTGAGTTACCATTTACCTGCACCCAAAATGTCCTTGGTTTGGGGAAAAGATTCCAGTCTAGTCTTGTCTCTAATAAATGTATATTAAATGTCTGGGGAGCAAAGGACAGAAGGACAGATAATGCATCATCCTTGGCTCCCAAGTTTAACCATGGAATGCCCAGGGAATATAAAACCAAACAAACAATACAAAATTGAGTATAACAGTGGGAAGGAAATGAGATCTTCAGCTAGGAATTAAATTACAGTAACAACTAAGTAACACTAAAAGGGCATGACTTAAAAAGCTGAGAAAGAATTTTGAGTGCATGACATGGGGGACTTGCAAACACCACTGATATTGTACCTGAATATTTGGTATGGTATTGTATATGTGTCCTATGTGAGTTGTGATGTGTAGGTATTTTATTTCAGTAGTATTTGGTTAGAACACTAGTCTTTCAGTAGACTAGAAACAGTTGTTTGATTTTTGTTTTGTTTTGGTGTTTTTGTTTTTTTTTTTTTTTTCTCTTTGTGCAGTGTAAGTGGGGTCAGAGTGTAAAGAGAATGGTACTTACTGATGCATCAATAACTGTTAGTATGGAAATTACAGTATTCTGTTAGGTGGCAATGTCCTCTCAAGAAGCTAATAAAACTGTGTTTTTTATAGAGAAGGAATGAGGTAAGACTTGAAAGGAAGAAATCGTTTGGGGTTAATAGTTTTAGATTTCTCAGGAGAGTTTATTAAAGAAAGAAGAAGAGTGCAAAGTATTTGTCAAGTGTATTTCACATTTCACATCACTGATAAAGCAGAGTTAAGTAGTATAACTCTTTTTCATGTTGTTGCTAGATGAATCTGTGCTGCATGCTGAGCTCCCACTGGCCACCTTTAAAAAACAGTGATTGATTACCCTGACCTGATTTAATCAGCTGCTAATAACCCATGTTATCCTAATGATTCGTGTCCCACAATCCCTCAATGCTATGGTTAGTGGCGACACTAGTTTCTCCTCGCTGCCTCCCATTTATTTGCAAATGTTGACCGAAAGGATTGGCTATTCCCTAGCCAGGACCTTGCAGAGTGCAGTTTTAAGAGACCTCAGATCTACTGCTCTAGACACAAACGAGTAAGTAAGGAGTAAGGTGGAAGGAAGTAAGTATGGTGAAAAGGGAGAGCCAGATTTTCAATGATGAACCACTTCCAGGTGATAGGTTAAAGTGGACACCTTTGATTTCACTCTGCTGCTCCTGTTCACCAGCAGCACTTCACTGGTGGTTATGTACTAGTAATAAAAATGTCATTTTGCAGGTACTGTACCATCTTTTGAAATAATAGTAGCTTTTAATTGGTCTTCAGGTATAATCCATAGCAGTGTATGTTTTAATTATTTAGCCTTAATCAAAGATGTGGGAAAGCAGGTCATTTCTTTCAGATACAATCTGCTCTACAAGCAGGTGTGTCCTTGCTGAATCTTTTTACTATGTCTTAATTTGCACCCACCAGTGGTTCAGAATGTGGCTGTTAAAATTGCCTGCAACGTTGGTAAGCAAGTAGTGCATTAGACAAAGTGATGAAAAAAGTAGGATATTGTGTAGCAGAGTAGAATTTTAATTATGGAAAAATGGTCAGAAGAACAACTCCCACACAAGCCGGAATTTACACTTTAAGTTATAAATCTTTGGTTTATATAAAGAAAATGCAGTGCAAATATAGGATGATGCAGAGATTCGAAGCAGAAACATCCAGTGCTTGAAAGAGAAGCAAAGTGATTTAGAATTAATTTGATTAAGCCTGTGAGTCTTATTCCTTCAGCCTTTCCCAAGGCAAACCTATTTCTAACTTTAAGGTGGTATTGGATTTTCTTGAGCAGGGACTGTAAGATCAGGCTTTCTGTCTTAATAATGAGAAGTTTAAAAGAAAAAAGTATTCTCTAAGCTACTGAAGATGCGATGACATTAACTAGGTTTAGGTGCATATATTGGGAATCTAGGATAAGAGAGTGGTTTGACAAAGTGACTACTTGCCCTTGTTTCAGTGATAGCTTTTCTGGCCTAATAATTTGAGTTGCTCACACTTGCAAGGAAGACAGAAATAAAGAGCATCTGATATGGAGGAATAACTGTGGGTGGAACAGATAGAGTGCTCTAAAGTAGATTGCATGATTTAGCAGAGAGTAAAGATGAAATAATGAATCTGTATTAAAATGCATGAAGGAATAATTCTGTGCTACAAAGCCCAGACTCTCTGAAATGGCAGTCATTAGCTGTGACATTTCTGGTACAGGTAGCTGCTGGAATTGGTTGAATTTTTTTATTAAAAAGTTACATTTGGATGTATATGTATATACCCAATATATACATATATATATACACACCCCAAAAATATTTTTTTGGTTTGTTTTTTTCTTGTTTTTAAGAGCATGAGACGGACAGACTGACTCCAAATTCAGATTAAAGTTCCTGTTCTATTTGATTTGTGAGGCTTATACCAACATGGTCTAGTGAGTTTGATATTTGTAATTCTGGGTAATGTGTCTTTTCTCTCGGCAAAGGTTTTTCAGTTTATGGTCCACTGCAAAATGGGAAAAGTCTTGAAATTCATGGGATGATTTTAGAATTACAAGTGATCACCAGCACTTCTGATGAACTAATACAAGAGAAATCAATGTGTGGCTGCATTAACATTGTCTAGTGATCCAAAGTGTTAATTAATTTAAACAGAAGATTTTTTTAAAAATTGGATTGAAACCAGCTAAAGCCAAAGTTCTTGGTACACCGGCCCATTAGCTGTAAAAATCTAACAGCACTGAAGTAATCATTTTGGTGGAATTCAGCCATTCTCTCAGAGAAATTCCTTTCTTTGACCTTAGAGTTATCAAAAGTATACTTTCATACCTCCAAATGCCAATATCAAACAGGCATCTTTTGCTGTGGACTTTGCAAATCAACACATTTGAATTGTTTCAGCATGATCTAATGTTTTATAGAACCACACAGAATTGCACTATCTTTTCTTGAAGTTGCCTGGGTTTGTTTTCTTTTGATAATAGTCATGGCAGTCCAAGTTTACCTGAAAATTCCTGGGCAGTCAGTGTGGATCTGCATTCCGGGATACCACACGGGGTTTCTAGGCAGTTTCTGTAGATGGAGAGATACTACCTTTCCTGGAGAAATGAGGCAACACAGTGCAGTGGCTGCAAGCTCCTGCTTAATTCAGAACACAGGGGTAATTGAAGTACTATTTCCTTGCAGATACAAAATTGCGCTGATCTTGTTGCAGTGAGAGGCAGCTTGCTTCTCTTGGCATACAGTGCATCAGATGATTGACAGTGGTTTGCCTCTGAGGTGATTTGCTGGGCTCCCCTGAGCCCCTTATGCATGTCCAGGATACACAGAGAATGCGACACACCAGCTGCGTTTCTGTGTGACTTGTCCACTTTATGAGCCACATCTGAACTGTAATCAGTGCAAATTTTGTCATCTGTATGTGATCAGCTTCTTACTTGTTAATTCTCTCCATAATGGAGAATGAATAATAAATTTTAAGAAAAAACCCTGGATGAGTTTGTGGTGCTTAATAAGATAATTCCCATGTTAGCCAAATAGCTTTGAGCTATGCAAAGTTTTTAAGAGTAATTGGAAATGTTAAGGGAACAATGGCTTGAGAAGCATATCTAAACCGGGCATACGTCAAGTTTATGTGTTATATTTTCTGATTAATGGAAGCTCCTCTGAATAAAGGATTACATTTTAGTAAACTTCTGTACTGAGGAAATAATCAATGTTCATAAACAATCTACTTTGCAGGAGACTTCTTTTATACTATCCAGTTAATACTTTGTTTTGTCTGATCTCTGTTATAGCCAGTATCAATAGATCTGTATAACCCAGGTGATGTATGGACTCCATGTTAGGTTGTCTACCTTTTATTTTATTGACTTCAATATTTAGTTTCTATATTCTGAACTGACTTTATACTGGTTTAAATGTGAAGTAGTTTCAGCAGTTTAATAGTGTTGTAAACTTACACCAATATAGCTAAGGTCAAAATCTATTCTAATTGGACAAGAACAATATCAGTAAATGAAATGTTTTAAAACTAAATTGCCTGCCTCTTACTTTGAGGCCTGGCTTTGTTCTCTATTTTCACACAATTTATGTGAATTGTATTCAGAATGAACATTTAGAAGACACAGCAGTATTATTATTACTGCATAATTCACTTTGAGATAATGGAAAAACTTTATAAAATTGTCTGTCTTTGGTGGCATGTGTAGACTTATTCAACAGATACTTTCAATGCAAAGAGTACCAAGATGGGTGTGTGTGTGTGTGCATTTTTTGGAGTATCTGTAGTTTTAATTTTCCTTCCTTCCCGAATAGTTTTTTGTTCAGGAGAGACATGAAGCATTCTGCCTTTTAGAAGAGACCAAAGAATAGTGGAATGGAGGAGTCTCTATAACAATTTCCCATACTTTAGCAAGCACTCCCAGCTAAAATAAAAATTCTTTGAAGTGTTACAGGAGATATCAAGCATTTTTTTTTTTAATGTTTTATTTCTCCTCTTGTTTATTTTGTTTAGTCTTCCTTTTTCAGAAGTAAAGTTCTTCCTGAAATCCTTTGTAGTAATTTCCATTACATATACTTAGTCCTATTTCTGGGGAAGAATTTATTTAGTAAGCTTTGCATGGACTAGTGTAAACTTAAGGAATACACAGCTGTGAGCACCATACATCTCTCTCCTTTGCAAATCAGTGTGAACTTCATGAATTTTATCCTTTACTTTTGGAATAAATAATAACCTACTAGAGAAGACAATAAAATATTCTGTGTGTTCGGAAATCATTGATATTGAGCTTAGCAAACAGGAAAAAAATGAACTTGATTAGTGAATCTTAGTTACTGTATTTGTTCTGTTGATTTTTTTCCTGTTTCAAGATACACAGGCAAAATAAATTTATTGATACCTGTAAGAATTTTGCAATAGAAAGGCACTGATGCAGACGTTAAAGGAAAAATAAATCTCTATATGGTCATAGAAGAAATGTAGTACTTTGAGTTGTGAACTGCTCATGTGTATAAGGGAACAGCCTAGAGAAGACTCTGGGGTAACCTTATTGTGGCCTTTTGCTTCTTAAAAGGGACCTATAAGAAAGATGAGTTTTTTTTAGCAAGGCTTGTTGCAATAGGTTGAGAGGTAATGGTTTTAAAGTAAAAGAGGACAGATTTGGGCTGGATATGAGGAAAAAAAAATTAACAATGAGAGTGGTAAGGTATTGGAGCTGGTTGCCCAGAGAGGTGGTGGATGCGCCATCCCTGGACACTTTCAAGGCCAGGCTGGATGTGGTTCTGGGCAACCTCACCTAGTTGAAGATGTCCCTGCTTATTGCAGGGAGTTCGAACTAGATGAATTTGAAGGTCCCTTCTGACCCAAACTATTCTATGCTTCTATTAACTGAATAGTAGCATCAGTGCAAGAGACATTCGAAGAGAGGATAAACAAATAATTGTGAAAGTACAAGCAAAGAGAAAATCAAGTACAGCATCAAACTTGATAACAATCCTTGTTTGTGGTTGTTTCTCCTTCTACTTATTCTGACCAAGTAGCTTCATACAGTCATAGAATGGCTTGCTTTGGAAGGGACCTTAAAGATCATCTAGTTCCAACTCCCTGATCTGATCCCATATATGATTGTTTCATACATGTTTGAAGCTACATGAAAATTAATGGGACTGTTTGCTGGAAACATTTGGTTATATATCCTTTCCTGTTTTGCAAAACTCCTCTTAGAATGGAGAGAACCTTAGGGAGGGAAAATAAGCAGCAGTAATATGGGAAGTAAAGATGGAGCAGAGAGAATCAGAGGAATTATCACTTCTTTCTTTTAAGTGTTGTTTTGGTTCAACTCCAAGTATACTTGTGGATATCAAAGTTTGCATGGGGTTTCTTTGGCTGTCAGCAAGAGCCATTTGCATTAGAAAAGTCTAAAACATTAGAGAAGTCTAAAGATAAGCGTAAATGTCACCAGAGAACTCGTGAGCTTTCACATCTAGGGCTTACTGGGAGGAACATCCTCTTGGAATAAAGGCTATGCCTCAGAACCATGAAAAGCCTGTGGTTGTGGGCTATGCAAGTCTTAAGACCTACTTCTGCTGTGCAGAGAAAGGTTGGGAATATTTTCTTTTCCCTCCTAATTTTTTAAATGCCTTTTCCACTTTTATGAAAGAGTAAATTATAGTGTTCAGTATCTTTTAGTACTTTTCCCTTTTTGCTAAACTGTGATGTCCTACCTCGAGAGCAAAATGTATTCTGTGACTGTTTTTATTGAAGCAGTAGAACTTCTGGTTGTAAGTTGAGTGTTGTATGACTTGTCTCAGAACCAGGCCAAGAAGGTCGAACCCTTCTATGCTCAAAAAGCCATCGGTCAGATTAAGCATAAATGAGGTTTCTTGTGGCTCAAACCTCATCTCAGGAAGTTATCATGAGCATATCTTAGAATGGAAGGAGAAATAGCTGACAAGCATTTGAAGGAATTGTAGAGTCATAGAATAATTTAGGTTGGAAAAGACCCTTAAGATCATTGGGTCCAACTGTTAACCTAACACTACGAAGTCCACCACTGAACCATGTCCCTAAGCACCATGTCAGGGAGTGTGTCTTGGGGAGCATGTTCATCTGTTATGACTTTGGTTTTGTCTGATAAAAATTATTTTACCAGTGGAGATTTTACATAATATTACAAGAACCAGCCCTGTAGTTTAAGTAGCCAGCACATTTTTGAAGGTATGTCTTATTGTTCACATCAAGATATAGCTAAACCATCCCAGGGCAAACTTAAAAAAATTAAATTAGGCTGAAAGCAGCAGGGTCAATTACTTGATAATGGAAGTTTCTGTGATTGCGGCAATCTATTCTGTGTGCAGAAACAAAACCTGTTTTCTGCACTCCTAATAAATCTTATTTTAAAATTAAAAAAAAAAAGAACAAGAGAGAACTTAAAAAAAAGACATTAAGTACAGTTGAGTAAATTAATGTAGAAACTGCATGCAAAATTCTTCCCCAAGAAAGATCAGTGTTTTGACAAGTGTGGTACATTTATCACAACACTTGTCTCTATCGTTCAAATAGTATTGCTCTTTTCTGCTTTTGTTTGCTTTCTTTGTGCCTGGTATGTTAGCTTCTAGTAAACAACTGTGTTGCATGCATCAATGGAATTGTGGTTTTCCTAACTTCTAGTCTACACCCATCTACCCCTGCCTTGATATGTTGTAGTGTTTGTCAGATTCTGAGTACTGGAAATGGATCATGAACTTGTCAGGAATTACTTCCAGCAAATAGAAGAGCTAAGCTCTCCTCTGTAGTCCTACTGTATTTATGCCAGACAATTTTGGACCTGGAGCTCTGCCAGTAGACAAGGTCCCTGCAGTCAGAAGCTTTCTGCCTTCTTTTTGGAAATTATGCCATCTTTTATCATATGTTTAGATAAGAACCTTGGGGTAAAGATTCTGACGTATCATACCCGTTGCACAATGCTAAAAGCACCCAGTGCTTAAAATAATCTAACTCTTCAAAAACTTCATCATAATGGTCTGGACAATGACTGTCAACAGGTTGTGGACTTGCCAATTGTCTGGCTTTTTCTGGGTTTGCACTTGCCATGGAGAATAGTTTTTCACACAGTGCTTTTGATTTTGGGATACTTCTGTTTCTCATTAAAAAGCAGGTGATAATAACATTTTTTTTTTCTTTGAGACACGCTTTTTTCCCACCTTATATACGTCTTCCAATTCTCCCTTACATCTTATGTTCCTAAGTGATTGGTGTTTAAGAAAGGAGACTATTAAAACAAGATTTATGCAAAAAAGAATGTAACTGGACAGCTACGCATAGAGAACTCTACTAACAAGGTGCTAAGCTTAGTTGCAGAGATCATAGATGGACAGTAGCAGCAGGATGTGTTACAGAATGTGGCTTGCTCAGGGACGGTGTACATTGACTCCAAGCAAAGCACCAGTACTTTACCTTTCTTTGAATAGATTTTATTCAGTTCTGTCCTTAAATGTGCAGTTATAGCCCCTGGTATCTCTAGTATTAGTTGATTAGGTTTTCAGAGCTGAGGCACAGGTCACTAAGCAATTGCTGAGATTGGCTGAATGAGGAGTTGTAGTATTCGCGTCCTCTGCCAGTGCTTCAGGTTGTATCAGCCAGGGACAAAGTTCCTCGTGCATTCCTGTGAGGCTGGGTTATTTCTGTGTACCAGATTCAGCTTTTACTGAATCCCCCAAGACCCTGTGGAGTGCTGCAGCATGCAGTTGTGTCTTGGCCTTTTGCCTTCCTTCTGTTCTTGCACAGCTCACCAAAAAGGGCTGGCATTACTTTTTTTGGGGGCATGTAGTTTTTTTTGCATTCTGAAGCTGGGCTACTGTGCAGATCTGAGTGGATCTATTTGATGCGGGGCTGTTCAGTGACACTAAAGATGTGCTATGCTCCCTGTAGTATTTTATGTAGCTGGGTATGAGGGAGAGGGGTGGGGTTGCAAATATGCTCTATAAATTTCTGAGAGTGGGTGGATGTCCTTCAGTGTTTTTTGTGACACAGAACGTCTCTACCTGCCCCATGAATGGAGTTAATTGAAAACTGCTTGAGGGCAGGAGGTCAACAGCAACAAAGCACTGAAACAAGGAACTTCATAATTTGCAAAGACAACTTAAAAATCTTTAAAATCCGGCAGGTCAGTTCATAGCTTCAAAGTGATTTCCTGTTACTGGTACACACTACGTGTACTTGCAATGAAAGTGGAGCCAAGGATGACTTACCAAGGAACGCTGGTTATTTTATGTAAGGTGTGTATATCATATATGAAGTTTGTTACCATGACTTTTCCTCTGATTTTCACCACTTAAAAACTATTTTTGAGATTTTATCTTTGACCACCATTTGTGTTGATGAATGCAACATAGAGTTCAAGCACAGACAGACTGCTGGCAGTACTTTTTTTTAAATTTTTTTTATTTTTCCATTTACCACTGTTGTGCTGGACAAGCTGCTTAGCCTTGCCAGTAACATGTCAAAGAAAATCTGATTTTTGTTGCTGTTGGATTATCCATAACATAACAGGTCCAGGTGAGGGAGAGGAAAACATACAAAGGAAAAAAGGTGCCAACCAGCGTTAGTCTTCCGACTGCCACTGTGAGAACCAGCTATTACATGTTACTGTTTCTACTCAGTAAATCACTGCAGTGAAGGCTGTGAGAAAATGAGGAGGAGAAAAAAGTAGTAGACTGTATTCGGAACATGCAGAAAGTCAGAAATGGGGAGCAATGCAGCATTTATTAAAGTTTGTATTAAGCAAGTTAGATTTATATCAAATGTTAGGCTTTTTGACTGATAACAACTAGTCTAAAGTTTAACGTAGTAGGCCCTGATAGCTCCTCAAATTTGTAAGAACATTCTGTTTATAGTAGCACTCCTGGAAAAATACTCATGACTTACACTATTCATTAGACTCGCATCTATCTCATCCATACAGATAGCAAAGATCTTGTCCTTTAGAGTCCATAGAAATTGGTTGTCTTAAGGCAATTTTCAGAATACTAGCTATACCAAAAATTGTGCTCCCTAAAGTAGGCAGTACATTTGTTCAATGCCCTAAATGTAGCTAAGCATGTTTCTGAGGAACTGTGTTATACCTTTATTTTGCATACAGGTGTCATTCATGACTGTGTGCTGGTACATAAATGTCTTGCTTTTATGCAGATGAAGTGTATTTAATATTTTCTAGCTGCCATCTTCCTCACTGGAAGTGCTGCAAATACTTTTCAAGATTACATATAAGACTTCTGTAAATTAACGAGTAAGGGAGTCAAAATATATATTAATCCTATAAATTGCTGTTGAGAAATGAGTTATTTCGAGATGTGAATGCAAAATAAAAACAGGGAAGTTTTTTTTGTTTTTTTTTTTCCCCATCATGTAGCATACAGTAACTAACAACCTGAGTAGGGCAAAAAAATTTTGGAAACATATTGCAGGTAAGGACATAGTATATTTGGATGAAGATTTTACTGTCACTGTCAAATTCCCCCCTGCTAACTCGGTTTAGGCAAGTGCAATTACAGCTTGAATTCACTACTATGTCCTGGAATTGAATGACTCAATATTTTCAGAAGTAATTTACATATTCAAGTGTGATATATCTGTGATTTATGCATATGCATTTCCTTCTGTATTTGGTAATCATATGAAATGTGTATATGGGGTTTTTATGAACAAGGAAAAGATTGCAGTTTGAAAACCTGGGTTAATTTTCTTACAATAAAAGATTGTAATATGCAAGACAATAAAAAGGCTGATGATATGTAATTTGCTTCATAGAAAGCTCTGAATTTCATGGAAGAGAAGTATGGTGGTGTCTGGATTTGACTGCAGAATCTCCATATCACTGGGGACAGGCTACTCCAAATTGTCCGTTCCCTCTCGTATTAAAAGCATTAAGAAAATTAAATCATAATTTTCAAAACATAACCACACAAGCTAAGTTATCTGTCTAGGTACAGTTTATACCAAGAAAAACTTCCCTTATGTTACATTCTCAGTGTGGTTTGCTGTACAGATCTTCCTCTCCCTTGATGGTTCACTCTTGCAAAGCTCCTGTTTGCAACAGCTCGGTTGTAGGTCTTGCTGGGACACAGGACTGCTCTTTTTAAATGTCGTCATTCACACACCTGTCAAGATTCCTATATTATGTAAGCCTTGTATAAAAGCTTATGCAACATTATGATCTGTAAAGTGCTGCACTCTAAGGAACTTTGACAAAGTTTTTAATAAAAAATATTATAAACCATAACACTTTCATATTTGTGCATGAAAAGCAATATTTATATTTGGACTAGGTCTAAGTGTTGACTTTATCTCTTTAGAAATAATAAAAAGTTCGCTTGAAATCTGAAATACTTAAGGGTTGCTGTTTTCAAAGATTATGACAAGTTCTTTGTCCCTGTTTTATAGATCTACAGCTCAGTACATTTTTATTGGTTGAAATCATCACCTAGTAGAGTGGTCCATGATTCTTAGCAATAATTGAAGGAGAAAATGCATTCCCTAATTTTCTGGGAAGTAACATATCTGAATACTCACTGTGAGGGTGGTGAGGCACTGGAACAGGTTGCCCAGAGCTGTTGTGGAGGCCCCATCCCTGGAAGTACTCAAGACCGGATTGGATGGGGCTTTGGGCAACCTGGTCTAGTGGAAGGTGTCCCTGCATGTGGCAGGGGGGTTGGAACTAGATGATCTTTAAGGTCCCTTCTAACCCAGCCAGTCTATGAATATTCTACAGAAAAAGCAAGAATTATAGAGGATGCTTCATTTATTGAACATTATCAAAGGTGATGTGCGTGCTGTTTTGATTTGAACTTTTTTTACTCTTTTTTAAGTAAACCAATCTGGACAGTAGCCGAGTGGTGGTTGGATTAAGATTTTCCTCACTGAAAAGTGAGGAAAAAGAAATAGAAGAGGAAGATATGTATATAGGTGTCTTGCAAATATTTTCAGATTTGCTGTCTCACAGCTTTCTTGAGCAAGCCTTGTAGTACCAGATATACTGGATGACATTACTAATTGCCTCTATCCGAAAGTTAAAAATTTATAGGTGTATAAGGTCTTGCTGGTAAAATTCTGTGGATATTTGAACTTGCTTTTATCAGACTATGACAGATTGATGTCAGACTCGGTAAATCGTGTCAACACATGGGAGTAAAAGACAGGAGGTTGATCCCTATATTAGGCCAATCTGTCGCAGAGTCTTCATACCAAAAGAATTTGCTCTCACTTGTCTCGCCTGAGTGAACTGATTCAGTGAAGTTCAGTCTGAGCACAGCTGACACATCTTTACAGAGTCAGAGGCAGCATAAAACATCTAGTCTGATATACTCTTTTAATGTTTGTGATGTTTTTTGATTTGGTTGGTTTTTATATTTTTATTTATAAATACAAGAAAAACCTGTGTTCAGATGCCAAAATAATGCAAATTAGAAGTGAAATAACAGTGTGGAATGTAGATCTCTAATTAGGAAAGGCTATCTAATGAATGATGTCATGATGAAAATGACAGTAATAGTAGTTGGTAAAAGAGTATCTGAAGGGAATGTTACATTGTATTTATCCAGGCCTGACAGACATTTACTAGCTTCTCACAGAAAAATAAATTCTCTTTATAAAATGTTTCTGTACTGTAGCACTTCATAAAACTCAGATGAAATTCAAAGCTTTGCAAAATGACTGAGCTGCAAGTGGAAAATGGTTCGAGAACATAATGCTAAAGAAAGATGGACAAATCCTGCAGGAGCAGTGTTCCTGAAGTGCTTGCTCCTTAGGAATCCTTAGCGCACAACAGCGAAAGTGTACTCTGCCAGGAACAGGTGTGTTGTCTTGCTGTATTATTCTATGGTTGAGCTTGTGTTGCAGTTACTATGCACGTACTACTTGCCCATACTTCAATGCCTTAGTAGACAGAACATTCAGATAGGAAATAGAAGTCTTGGATTTAATGCACTCCTTGAACCTAATACAGGATGTAGATATTTTTTTTCTTTTTGGTGTTGTGTTTTTGTTTTTTTTTTTTTTGGTCTCTTGTGGATACCCCTAACTGCCACAGATTTAGGAGGTAGAGGTAGGGATCTCTGTGTCTCTTACGAAATTCAGTTCTGTAAGCAGTTAGGATTATGTAACAGGTGAGCTTCATAGCTCACCCCTGGCTATGAACCTTGTTTTGAGAAAAGCCCTCCTCATGAGGTTTCTGTCACTTGAATAGTAGGTGCCTGTTTGGCCTTTAGATTCCAGCTGTTTGAGGAAACTGCTAAGCTAGAACAATGCTACCCAGGGCTGAAATAAAACTCTAAAGACAGCAATCAAAGTTGCATACACTAGTGAATTACTTGTTAGTCTTGTCTTGAATCCAGTCAATACTAGTACTTTGCATCATTGTCAAGTTGGGCTCTTAGTCCTTCTTCCTGTGTTGTCTCACACTTCTTCCCCACAACATGTGTTATGTAAAGTTGCATTCTATATTTTGCTTTTACATAATGTTACCCATTTGCAGTTTCCGTCTAAAACTCACTCTAGTTGTTCAGCCGATAAATTTATCATAGAATAGTTAGGGTTGGAAAGGACCTTAAGATCATCTAGTTCCAACCCCCCTGCAATTGGCAGAGACACCACACACTAAACCATGTTGCCCAAGGCTCTATCCAACCTGGCCTTGAACACTGCCAGGGATGGAGCATTCACAACTTCCTCGAGCAATCCATTCCAGTGCCTCAGCACCCTCACAGTTGAGAACTCCTTCTTTGTATCTAATCTAAACTTCCCCTGTTTAAGTTTTAACCCATTACCCCTTGTCCTATCACTGCAGTCCCTGATGAAGAGTCCCTCTCCAGCATCCTTATAGGCCCCCTTCAGATACTAGAAGGCTGCTATGAGGTTTCCATGCAGCCTTCTCTTCTCCAGGCTGAACACCCCTAACTTTCTCAGCCTGTCTTCATATGGGAGATGCTTCAGTCACTCTACCTTAATTTTTGTTCTATCTGTCTCCTTCCTTCTCCAAGCCTTTGTCATTTGTCATCCACTTCTTATTTCTAAAGGTATTTACTCATTCATTTTGCTCACAGAGGAATATTTATTGCGTTAGACTCAAACAATATCACAATCCCACCCACACATATACTGTTTCCTTTTATTCTTGTCTGTCCATGCACAAAGGATATGCTTTGGTATGTATGTATTTAGGGCCTGAAAGATTACCATTAATTGTTGGAGCGTGTGTATGTGTGGACTGGCAGGTCACAGTGATTTTGAGCATGAACGAAGGAGAGCAAAGGATGGGTCATAACGGAGGTCACCACCCCAACATAGTTTCCACCTTCCTGATTAGAATTCACTCTTCTTATCCCTCTGAGAACTCCTAATCCTTGTCCCAACCCAGCAGAAATGCATCTGATTATCTGCAATATATAGGCATTTCATCACTGATTTTATCATCAAGGATTTGGGAGAACACAGTTAGGCCTTCCCTTTGCTTGATTTGGGCTCACCATGCTCTAATATTTTCCTTTATTTGTTACCTAGCTTTTGTTAAAATATGAGTCTGTATTTTAGATCTTCATGGTTTAAAAGTGCTACAGCTGGATGCTCTTCAGTATGGACCTTATTACTCAGTTGATCTACCTTGAAGTCTTTCTTCATATTATTTAGTGAAAGTGTGGCTTTATAGATGGTCATGGAACAAAACTTTGTAGGTAAGATTTTGATACTTGTACTTTTATAACTAATGATAAATATTCTGCTGGCAGCGGAACAGTGAGTGCTTTCCTATGTCTAATTTAAATCTAGATTTATTTCCTTGGGTAAGAAAGTTTGGGGTTTTGTTTTTATTGTGGGTTTTTTGTTTGTTTGGTTGGTTGTTTTTTGTTTATTTTGGTTTGGATTTTTTCTTTTTTTTTTCTTCCCCTGAATGGGCCTATGTTTACCTTGTAAGAACAAGAGATAATATGTAATGAAGTCTTACTTTAGTCAAGCTTTACGTATGCAACAGCAATTACTATAATTTTATCTAACTTGATTGGTTAACACTGGGAGGAAGATAAGATCCTGTTTGGTGTGTAGGAGAGAAGTACAAACTGTACTGCAGGACAAGTTCATGTAGTTTGTTTTAGCTAGATCACAAAGTGTTAAAACAAAAGGGGAAAAAAAAAAAAAGAAGAGGCATGCTTTATAATATAAACTTACCAAGTTATGTTATTTGCACTCAAGAAATTCAGCACTGTAAGAGACTAACCAACCACATGATCATAGAGTACAGTTAAATATTGTCAGGGAAAGGAGAGCTGGAGGCTTTTTCATTTTTGGGACCTGGGAAAGATGTCTCTGAGCAGTTTCTGCAGAGGGTATGTCTGAAGTGTAGAGTTTCTGTATCAAGGATGTATTTAATTTGCAATTGGAGCATGACCCACAAAGAAAGAACGAGATCTAGAAGAATTGCTGTTATGGATTCAAAATGTCTGATCAGCAGACTGTGGGTTGCTCTTATGTAATCTTGACATGGTCTAGTAATGTGTGGTGGGTATAGACTGAATATATAAAAGGTTATAATTCAGATCTGTTATTGGGAAAGTACTTCAGATTGTACTGTAGTACAATCAGTACTAAATCTGGCTTGGAGCAATGAGTTTAGGTGCAGTCAGTTTAAAAAAGATTTGAGAATAAAGCAGTTGTTGTGTTCTCTGAACTGTTTACATAGTCACAAACCATTGCAGGAGTGGGGAAAGTGAAAGTGTGAGATGGAAGTCCTTGGAGCTGATGGTGTTTGATTATGTATTTTGAGTAATAGCTTGCTGTTTTTGTGAGCTACTGATTCTATTTACTGACTGATGCAGATATTACACTATGCTCATAGCAAGGACAGACACTAAAGAAAAGTATTATGTTTCTTCATACATTCAGATGAGTTAGCCAATGTTATGTGGGTCTTCAGTTGAGTGTCTTGAGAAAATACTGCAGTATTTCTCCTCTTCTGCTAAGTTAATAGAGGCCAATAATTTGTTTCAGGATCTGAAGACTGTGCAGCATTACATTTAACTTCCTTACTGATTATTAGTTCATAGACAAATAATGTGCCAGAAATGAGCTGCTCACCATGTGTCTCTGAGTGAGATTCCTGGCAAAGGTTGTGTTTGCAGTAATACTAATATACTAATAGCTGTCGTTCTTTGAACAGTACTTTGTATGTCAAGGACCTAGACCTATATGGAGGGGCTCATGTCCATGGAACAAAAATTTGACTGCAGATGAAAACTTTGGATGTGCTGATTATGTCTTAGAATCACAGAATCATAGAATAGTTAGGGTTGGAAAGGACCTTAAGATCATCTAGTTCCAACCCCCCTGCCATGGGGACATTTTATTTCTAAATTGATAGGAGAGCATACGCACAGAGACAATAATAATGAGTAATATTATACCTTTTTTTTTTCATTTTTTATTTTCTTCCTCATTTCACAGATAAGATATAATTTTCAAACACAAGTAAAATGGTAGTGAAGTGTCCTGATAAACTTGAACGTATCCCCTCTGAACTCAATTGGAAGTGTGTGTTAGTGAAGCGGACTGCATTTTGTCATAAGAAGGGTGGATATATTAATTTCTATGGAAAATCTAGGAGGTCAGAGAAGGGAGTTAGTGAAAAAGATGACTGAAAGCGTTCTAAAGAATTCTCCTATGAAAACAGGCTGAGAGAGCTGAGGCTGTTCAGCCTGGAGAAGTGAGGACTCCAGGAAGACCTTAGAGCAGTCTTCAAACAACTTAAACGGGGCCTGCAGGAAAGCTGGAGAGGGACTTTTTACAGGGACATGTAGTGACAGGACAAGCAGGAATGGCTTTAAAATGAAAGAGAGTAGATTTAGATTAGAGGTAAGGAAGATATTCTTTACTGTGAGGGTGGTGAGACATTGGAACAGGTTGCCCAAAGAAGTTGTGGATGCCCCATCTCTGGAAGTGTTCAAGGCCAGGCTGATGAGGCTTTGAGCAACCTGGTCTAGTAGAGGCTGTCCCTGCATGTGGCAAGGGGTTTGACACGAGATGATCTTTAAGGTCCCTTCCAACCCAAACCATTCTGTGATTCTATGAAAATAAAATACAAACAGAGATAACATAAAAAAAGATTTGAGCATTGTTGGAGTCCTCCAAAGAAGATGCAGAAGAGAAATATAGTAAGAAAATTCAAAATAATTTCAATACATTCTCTCTCTATCGTGTTGTTACTGCTTTTCATAATCTCATTAAGACAATTCTTTGTAAGTAGTTATAAACCTTAACCCATCTTACAGGAGTCTTGCAAGGAATGTTACTAGGAATGAGATTTTAGAAAATGTTATTAGGGATGGCATCTTCATGTATTTCTGCTGGGAGCTGTCACCTGTCCACTGAGCACTGGTACCCTTCCCTCTAGGAAACACTACTCATAGTGAAAGCAGAACTTAGGATACTGACCCACCCACATGTCTAACCAGTGGGTGCGTTGCTGCTAAGCGAGTCTGCCGTAGGTGCAATTGTACAGTGACCTGCAAGGCCATACATCTGTACCTGTTAGCCTACATTACTCTTATTCTCATGGTCCCACAGTTTATGGATCTTTGCCTAGGGTGAACTCCCCAGTGTGGGATGAGGGCTGTCAGTAGTATTCATCCACATCTGAGTGGTATGGGAACTAGACAAGAAAAAATAAATAGTATTTATTTTGTGCTTAGACTTTAGTTTGCAGATAGTCAGCTGATTAGTATAGAGATCAACCTATATGGCAGTTAAAAGAAATAATAAATTAAAGCTAGAAAGCAGTATTTCTTAGCTGGGAAAAAATGTACCTGAAAGCCAGGAAAGGAAAATGTATCTAATTGGATTAAGTACTTGTTCTCTTTTCTGTCACCATTGTTGATGTGACTTGTGACAAAAGGCTCTTTGTGGTGCTCGTTCCTAAATCAAATCAGAAGTTTATGAAACTATATGTGAGGCATGCTGTGAGGTGCCTACATTGATATTTCTAATTTTCCAAGTTCTACTATAGCAAATATCCTAAAGCCCCAACCAGAGAAGTCAAACCTTTAATCAATATTCTTTGAGGCGACTGTGATTGACCTAGTCCTATTCAGATGTCAGAGATGTTTGACAAAACATACATTTAGTCTGATCCGTATATGTTGTATTTTTCCTTTATGGGTACTGCTTTGTGCATGTGTTCTCTGACAAAGTTCTGCTCAGATCTTGTTTCTTTGAGCTTTCTCTAATACAGAGTCTGACAAATGTAGGAAATACATGAACTAACATGACTGTGTGCTCTCAAAAAACTGCTTTGGAGATGTGACTGAAACATACTTTGTGTAGTCAGGTACAGAGATGTTAAGGCACATCTCACACTTAAAAAACCCCAAAGAAACCACAAACCCACAACAAAACAACCCTCTTCTGGTGGGTTCAAGTGAATTGATGTTAGCCATAATGTAAAAAAGGTTTCACGTTATTGCAGAACATTTCCTATTCTGGTAGTTAAGTTGGAAAGATAGGGGACAAAATGAAAAGATTGGTCCTAGTCAAAGAACCTGGTTTAAATTAGAGCTTCCTGTGGTATTGTTATGAAGTCCAGTAAAGACCGTACTAGCACTGGTGGGAATTGTTCTGTGAAGTTTTCTAGCACAGACAAGATTTATTTAGTTAGAAAATCAAAGTTAAAATCTGAAGCATGTCCATTACTTAAATATTAAAATGCATACTTGCCTTTTAGCAAGATGTGCTTAATTATAATACTTAATCCTCTTTTTTGGAAGGAAGTAATGGTAATAAAGTGTAAGTAGTTAAATCTTACAAAAGTTTAAATTACACATTTTATCATGCATAAAAGTTTTACTATGTTCATACATGCTATAAGAATGGCTTGTGAATTTTTGCATAAAGACTTCATACTCTTGTGTAGTATTTTTGCTGCAATATTATTTTATATGCTACAAAAATGTCACAGTGATTCATTTATGACTACCAAGTCCTCTAGTTTCTCCTTACAATTATAGAATCATGGAATAATTCAGATTGGAAGAGACCTCATGAAGGTCCTGGTACAACCTCCTACTCAAATTAGGGTCAGTTTAGGGGTCAGATGAGGTTGCTCAGGACTTTATCCAGTTGCATCTTGGAAGTCCCTCAGAAGAGAGACTGCATGGCCTCTCTGGGCAGCCTCTTCCACTGCTGGGGTGTCCCTCTGGGGAAAAGGATTTTGCTTACATCTCTTCTGGACCTTTCTTTTTTTAGTTTATGCCTGTGACTCTCATCCTCCAACCATGCACTGCTGTGCATACTTTGTCTTATTTATGACCTTCTTATAGGTATTGGAGGGGCTGCTATGAGTGCACCCAAAGCTGTATCTTCCCCAGGCTGAGAAAGCCCTGTTCTTTCAGTCACTCCTGACAGAGGAGTGCTCCAGCCCCCTGGCAATTTGATGGCCCTCCCCATCATTTGATTAATGATGGCAGATCAGTAATCTGCAGCTTCCTGATGTCTTTCCTATATCAGAGGGCCCAAAACCAGGCATAGTTTTCTAGATCTGTCTAACAAACCCCAAATAAAGGGGAATATTCACTTCCCTTGACCTACTGATTATAATAATATAGCCCGGGATACTTTTGATCCCTCAGTTCCTTAAGCATCTTCTCAGAGAATCCCTTTGGCACTGCACGTTTAAGCTCATATCTTTGTTGGCATGACTAGTGTCAGTGAAATATGCATATGAAGGGTCATGGTCTTCTAATTATGTTGTGTGTTTAAGTTATACAGCAAATCCCTTTTCTGTGGATAGATTATAGTGCATAGGTTTTATAAATGCTATTCTGTAAATAGAATGGTATGTGTTTATGGTTTGGGTGTTGTTGAAGGCAGTATCATAAAGGTGTTTTCTGTATTCCTTTACAAATAAAGGAACTTTTGCCTACAGCCTTGTACACTGCTTCCTTTTGCAACTTGCAGCAGACCAAATGACTTAAAATTCAACAGGCTGGTAAAATCAGCGATCATTCCAACATATGGTTGTCTTAAGTGGAAGAGGTTTTAATCTTATTTAACAATTGTTTTGCAGTTGTCTTAGAAGATGAATTATTTTGCAATATGTCTAATCTATAGTTTTTCCTGAGTGTAGGAGAGTTGTCTCAAAATTAAAGGAAGCAAATGCTTGGCGGGAAAAAAAAGCCTCTCCTGGCTTATGTCATAACTCATAAGAAGAATTATAAATAAAAAAAATCAGTAACATTTGCTTTTCATTTCACTGGGAACTGCTAGATAGGAATGCATGATACTGTTTTACAGTGGATGACTCCTCTATATTTGTTACTTCCATAAAGCATTGTGATAGTATGACAAAAAGTGAGTGTAATCAGAATGGCATGAAAAAGGGAAAAAGCAGTCTACCTGATTATGGACTTGTTTCCATGTGTTGGTTCCCTCATCTTAGTGGAGTTAGTTTCCTTCCAGTAAATCTAGCAGATATTGAGGAATCCTCTGTACTACTGAGCGGCCATCTGTTTTTATGCCTATCCTGGGTGCAGCTGTCGCAGTTATTTTTCTCCTTCTTAGTAGCTGGTGCAGTGCTGTGTTTGACTTTAGTCTAAGAACAGTGCTGGTAAACACACTGATGTTTTTAGTTGATTGTAAGTAATGCTTATGCTGATTAAGGACTTTCCAGTCTCTCATACTTTGCCAGTGAGGAGGGTCACAGGAAGCCGGAAGGAAGCAGAGGCAGAACACCTGACCCAAGCTCGCCAAAGGGGTATTCCATACCACAGCACGTCATGCCCAGTATATAAACTGGGGAAAGTTATCCAGAAGGCCCAGATCGCTGCTTGGGTCGGGCTGGGTATCGGTCGGTGAGTGGTAAGCAATTG
>JANHGB010009700.1:0-20285 GCA_026283785.1 Coracopsis vasa | reverse complement strand
GGCTTTTTGCTTAGAGAATCATAGAATCATAGAATAACATATATAACCTCAGGCTTCCTGAAAGTTCAGGCAACTGAACTACATTTCTAAAATGGGTAGATTGGCATCTCATTAGGGACATTCCTTTCCTTCCATGAAAGTGTTTTTCCTCTGAGTGTTTTTTCTTGAGCTGGCATAAGCATTTGGTGTCCTGGTTCTTTAAATGCAAAATATGTCTTTTCTTGCCATTACTGTCTCCTGTTTTCTTATCTGTTTCCGCTGGTAGCCTCTTCACCATCTTTTGCTGCTGTTTCCCACAGGGGATGCCAGGTATGTATGTGAGAACATCCACAAGTGAGCAGCAGGCAGTGGGAACAGACTGGGAGCCCAATCCTCCGTTATCTATGTACTGGGCAGGCAGGCTGGCAGAAAGTGGGTGGAGGAGGCAAATTAATTGCAATCAGTAAAGAAGTAAAACAAATGAGTCCCTTAGGAGACAGAGAGGAGATGGGAATTCTCTGACTCACTGTGCCATCATCGTTCCCCCAGGGCTTCTCCTAGAGCACTGCTGCTACATGCTAGCCCTTGCACAAGGCTGAAACAAAAGGCTCTCTCTCTCCTTCACAGAATGCAGTTTCCATGAGGCATGGACGTGCTGCATTCATTCACAGATGTATATGAATATAGCACACATGCCCACAGTGTTCTGTAAATAATAATCATAATACTTACAGAGTCGTGGTGAATTCTGTCCTGTAAAGATTAAGAGATTCTCAGAGTTGCATTATTATGCCAAACTGCATCTGGCCATGTGAAACACATATAGTGGCATTGAATTTTTAAACGTGATCCTAGGAATCCCTTAAATAATTTGTTAGGTGCTTATCAGAAATCTCTTTGCCTACTGTTTAGTTGGGATTTATAGACAATTATCTCCCTGATAAAGAAATGCTTTTCAAGTGTCACAGTGTACGAGTAAACACTGACCAGCACCCTCAGAAAAAATGCTGTGAGATGAAATGATAGAAGCACAAAAGCAGACTATGTGGTTGCTAATCAGACAACTGGGGCATGCTGGCAGCAAGGCTTGGTTTCTTTTAACTACTCCAGCCCCTGGGAATACACTGCTGCCTGAAACCACTTTGACTGCCCTCAATGTTGAGCATAGGTGTTCAAAAATATCTGCTTCAGTGCACACTGCTTTAGTTTGTTTTGATGGACTTGCAGAGAGCCTTGATTAATGCCAGAAATTCCACAGCGTAAGCCTCAGTGGTATCTAAAATGGATGAGCTAATTTTCTCATAGGCAGAAATTGCCTTGATTTCCCCAAAATCTGGGCATCCAGCACATTCACACACAGAGAAAGATCATCTGGCAAGTTAAACAACACTAAGCCAGGCTGACAGGATTTATTTATTTATATATTTATGTATTTTGCAATGTGTATTCACCTAAATATAGGTCAGCCAAATTTAAAACTTCAAAACAAATTGAAACACCCATCTTGATAAGAGCTAAGACAGATGACAAATTATTGGAGAAAGCTGAATTGCACGTTCTGATGTAGAGACTTCATTGCCTGCACAGTAAGAAAACACGCCTCTCTTAGTGCTCAAAAAAGCTGGTTTGGTGTTAAGATAAATCTGTACTGGGAGAAACATGCTAAAGATGACTAGAAAACTGGAATTTCAGGTTAGGAAAATTTATTTTGTTTTGGTCCTTCATCAGGATGAAAAATTAAAGCATTTGTAGAATTTTTCAGAAACAGTAATTTCACTTTCTGACTCCATCTCTCTGAGCAAAGGATCATGGGGAACACACTTAAGATGCAGGAGATCCTCAGCAGGAGAGTTTATGAGTTGCTTGATTTGGAATTCAAAACCATGTCTTTAGAGAAGGTGAAAGATCTAATTCCTACATTTTTGTAGGACACATTTTACAGTTTCATTTTTGGTCCTGCAAAGACTTTTTGGTGAAAGATCCATTGAACTTGTTAAACTACTGAGAAAACTTGAGTGTTTTGTAGATTGGTATTTTCCAGTAAAAAGCATTTTGTAAAAAAAAATCTAAAAGATAAGCTGTAGTTTGGCTGCACATTTCTAATTCTCTACTTCTGATTTATTTCTTTGCTGCAAAGAGTTGATAGCGTGCTAAGAAATCATGGTATTGGAAATCATGGTATTGGATCATATTTTCATATTTTTTATATTTCATTCAAATTGTTCCTTTCACAAAACAAGGACAGTGAATTTTTCACAAATATTGTTTTTAATCGTAGGAATCATTTGTTTCTTTAATAGCTGGTTTAGCTGTTTTTGAGGAAATCTCACCAGAAGTTGCTTTGGAGTGTGTAAATACATTCTGGTCGGTGCTTCAGCTGACCCATCTGACCACAAACCACAATGATAAGGCTTTCTCCAGGCCTATCATAGAGTTCCTTTTAAAAATGGCCACAAATGATGAGGATAAGTATGGTCTTCTGGCCACAGAATAATAGTCCTCAACCATGATTAACATTTCTACATAACACTGACTCAGTATTGAGTCTATTAGAAGTATAATTCCTCAGTTTATCATATTGTGTTTAGGAATAATTTTCTTTTTCCGTTTCTATTATTTGTAAGAGTACAAAACAGGACTTTTGTACTTACAGTAAGAGATGGTATATTAAGAAAGGCTGGTCTACAAGTGATAATTCTCTGGGAATTGCCAGAACTGTAAGTCCATCTAGTCACAGACTGTAACTTGCTAAAGCAAGTGTGAATAAAATGGCAGTTTGGTAATTCACCTGCTTAAGCAGCCAAACAAAAACACTTATTACACTGTTACATATAATTTTATTTTGGATAGGATAGATCTTTTTAAAAATAATAATCAATATTATTTCTTTACAGTGTAAGAATATTTAGTATATTAATAAAGAGCTTAAAAGAATTTTGGTTCATTTGAGACAGGCATCAGACAAATCTGCAAGCAATTTTCCTGTATCTTACCATTATTTTTTAATTTTAAAACAGTGTAAAAAGTTGTACTTTTACTGAAAGACAAAAAGAAACCGGCAATTCTTTTTAAATCCTCACTGTAGAAAATTTTAAATTTAAAAAAAACATTCAATGTTTGTATATGTCCTAGTCTCTGCTGCGGCTCTTTCAGCACTTACCTGTCATTCCTTAGCTTCATGATCTTTTATTAACGTTTGCTGTGTGTCAGAAGTTGCTAATTATTATTAAAGATCATCTGCCTCACAGGCACCTTACAATTTGTCAGCAGCCTATTATACAGTTTGACCTCGTCCATAAAAGACCACATTAAACGCTGTAAGAGGAAGAAAGTGTCCTGAGAGAGTAAAATTATCAGTCAGTAAAATCTACTCAGTGTCTAGTTTTATACTGCATATGATGCTGATGTGTCTGTGTGTGCAAAAATGCATCTGTGTGCATTTATAAACAGAAATATATGCCTTTATTCATGTTTTTGTATCACATATTTCAATTCCCATCTAAATGCTCTGAACAGTTCTGTAACTTTGACTGCACCATACTGCAGTGAAGAGTGCCTGTAAATATGCACCAAAGATCACTGGAGAATCAAATATGATTTTAATTAAAAGGAATTAATACTAAAGTATTTCATCTGATAAGAGGCAGTATCAGTTAGGGACTTACTAAGGTGTATTTTGTAGTCACCAGGGCTTTGGCTTATCTTGCTTCTTCCTGTTTTTCTCAAACCACTGTGTGTGGGATATGTGAACTGAGGATTGGAGCAGGTAAAAGCTACAGGCAATGTTCTGCTTTCTGTTACCCCAGAACAACCTTTTTGATTTCCAAGAAGGTGCAGCCAGGTACCTAAGCACAAAAATGCAAACAGCTGCTGAATACCATCCCAAATGTGAGGAAACTTTCTTGGTGGTCAGAGTGACTTCTGCCTGTGGAAAACTTTTGAGATAAAAGAACTTCAATATGCAGGGCTCAGATTTACCATCCTCCATATGTACAAACTGTAACTGTAAGAACTGGTGAGAGTTATTCCAGGGCAGAATTTATCCTTTCATCTGTTGTATGTCAGAGTTATTATTTTTGTAAACATGCTGAGTCTGCCTCTGATGAAAGGATGAAAGCTACTCTTTCAGTGGGGTGAGACTGGACCTTAACCATTGTGAAGACTGATGAGAATACAGATCTTTCAAAGTACAGGCATAATTAGTATAGATGTTGCACTTTACCTGGACCTGTACATGTTCACAATGACATTGTCAGCGGATCGCAGAAATGTTCTCAGCTGCTCCCTGTTTGCTAATGAAAAAACAACTATCTAAATTGAATATTTGATTCTATTTAAAGGTCAACATCAGTGACTAAATCTAAATTATGTAATTATGCTAAGAAAGCAGAATTAAGAAGCTGCTAACCTGCATCATACTGAGCCAACTGTGAAAAATCTAAAACTGCTGTTTTGAAAGATTTCTGTTAAATGAGCATCAAGCGACTGTTACCATTGTGGTAATGAGATGGTGTTATTAACAGGATGTGGCATACATGAAATCTATAAAAAACTTGCACTTTTGAGGGATGTTAAATAACAAAATGACTGCCTGGAAATTGCTTCAGGTCACTCATTTTTAGGAGCATTCTTCTCCCCTGTTCAGAAGATACAACCACATGCACAGCCTGCCTTCCCCTTTTCCCCCACACCTCTTGGAAAACAACTTCCCTCTCAAGCTAGTGGCATTGGCTTCTAGAGCAATCACTTCCAAAGCAGTCAATGCAATAAATGACAGGCTCAAATAAGCAGATAACTGTAATATTACAGGTATTTTATTGATATATTTTTCCAGAATAGATTATCATGATTCATTTTTTTATTGCAGCAGTTCCAAAAAGCCTAATTCATGGATCAAAACTATGTTGATGTTAAGTACTGGGAACACATGGAGTAGCAATACACACCTTGCATTCCATGGAAACAGCATTGGGTTGAATTGCCACCTCCCTGATATTTTACTATTCTGCTTCTCTGGAGCTGTGTGATTTGAAACCAATCCTTCCTGCTGTTCCTGGATGGGTCATCACACTCTCTCCAAACTTAATGAGTTCAAACTGTCCTGAGAAAAGTCTGGTTCAGTTCAGCTCTCTGCCTAGCCTTTTCCAAACAATTGCTACTACTACTGCTGCGCCGAACAACCTTACCACAGGCCTGTGTTTAAGAAGCTGGCTTTTTGTGTGTTTCATTTATAAATCCTGTTGGTGGAAACATTTCTGTAACTGGACCCAGTAGGAGTCTGACACTCTCATTGTGACTAGCTGTTTATTGTGCAAGCTGCTGACTAACTCACAGTAACTAAAATATAATTTTCCAAAATAGACACAGATGACAAACAGATAATCACTGCGGAGAGCCAATATAACTAAGGAGTACACTCAAGGGTCTTTTAGGTGTACTTCAGAGGCTCATTATAATCAGCAAACGGATCTTAACTCAGGCTGTCACCTACTCAAAACTATTCCTTATTTTGAAGGCTGTGCCTCATTGTGCCACTTCAGATAAAGCAAAGGGGGTCCAGTCATGTGCTTTGGTACCATTTAGCTTTCAGATGACATCCAAACACTGTTTCTTTCTTCCCCCAAAATCCCTGTGACTCATTCATCCTCTCTTCCCAGCTCCCACTCTGTCTGAGGAGCTGGATTGCTAGGGACAGGGCAAGCAGGCTTCATGCCCACTGGAGCTTCAGGAGCTGCTCAGCCCTTTCAGTCCAGGGTAAAGAGCCACTTCTTTCCTGTTCTCAGATTTTCCTGCAGCCAACTTTATGTTTGCATTAGCGCAAAACACTTTCTGAGTCTCTCAACATGGCTACTCTGTACAGCCTTGTAGACATTATTTCCTGACAGAGATAGCAGGAACACAGTCATACTTCAGGAAGATTTGGAGGAAAAGACCTAAGATGATGGAGATTAAAAAGTATTCAGCTGATATACAAGCAAACAAAGGAAAGCAAACACCTTGACTTAACTGAGGGGGCCCAGGGCAAAGATATTGCCAAAGAATTCAGTTATCCTTTACTAGAATAAATAAATAAATCCCTTGAGAATGGGACCCTGGGCACTTAAGCAACAATAAAATAAATTAAAATCCTGTGTCTGATAATAAAAAACAATGTAGCTTCAGCGTAAGATTTCCTGCTACCCTAAGGAGGCTGTTTCTACAGAGGCCTCTGGTGTTCATCTATCTCATTAAATGAAACCTGCAATAGAAAGAAACATCCAAATACATCTTAAAAAAATGTGTACATTTGAAAAGTATCTAGGCTGAAGATTTTCAATTAAATTTAGGATTCTATGGCCAATGTCTAAACTCTGGGTGTGGAGATGTTGTGGCTCTTTCTTTGGTGATCTGAACCTGATGGTTTTCATGAAAGTGCTGCAGAGGCACCAGCCTGGACTGTTGGGGTCATGGTCACATCCATGGCTCTGTGCCCCTGCCTCAGCACCTAGCCTGATATGTGCACATGGTGCTGTCACTAAAGCCACTGCAAAACCTAGGGCAGCTCTCCAGCCTCGAGGAGATTTTCGTTGCAGATTCTGAAAGAGATAGTTTTTTGCCAAATGTGAAATTAAAAGAAATCCTAATAGCTAGGGGAGAGACATTATCTATCTATCTTTCTATCTACCTATCTGTCTGTCTGTCTATCTAATCTCTCTTTATGTATATCAATAACTGTTATATCTCCTATTGAATGAAATAACACTCTTTGGCCTGCCATAATTGGAAGCTGTGGTAATGTCTGTCATAGGAATCATAATTAATAATTTAAAAACAAGGTTATAGCAAAAACCCTGACAACAACGTTACTTGCAGTTTTTCACATTTTGTGGGGCTTTTTTTTAGCTTCAATTTCATAGAAACTCCAATTATCAACTGCTTTCCACAGGCAGTCTAAAAAAGTTTCAACATTAGGGATGTCAGTGGCAGTCGGAGGTGGTGTCAGAGCACCCAGCGCGGAGTGCGGCAGGCTGTCTGCCCCAGTGTGAGGGGCCATGTGACACATCTCTTCAGAAAGGCACAGTATCTTTTTCATTATGACTTTTCACTCTCAGATTAGGCTGACTTGTTAACTCATCCTCCCTGGTATCTTTCTGTTAATGCCTTTGCTTTGTAAACTATTTCTCACTCTCTGATCAGGCTAGGGTCACATTTGGGATTGGGCTGGGTAAAAGAGATATTCAGGCTCAGGAGATATTTAGACATTTTATGTTCACACATATAGCATGTAATTTTCTATTACTACAAATAAAAGAGGGAAAGAGGAATGGAAAAAAAAAGGAAAGGAAGGAACGAAGGAAGGAAGGAAAGAAGGAAAAGGAAGAAAGAAGGAGAAGGAGAAATAGTAAGAGAAGAAAAAGAAAGAGAAAGAAAAGAAAAGGAAAGAGAAAAAGAAAAAAGAAAAAGAGAGAGAAAGAAGAAAGGAAGAAAAAGAAAGAAAAGAGCCCATCCACTTTTTTTGTGTGCAATGCTTTTCTATTACAGAGAATAACAGACAATAAAAACTTATTTGAATATACTGTGTTCCATGAAAAACAACAGAAAGCTAATTTTCAATCTTAGTAAGCAGAAAGAGAGAGACGTTGCTACACAGACTGACCTTAGCAAAATTGTTCAAATTTAGCAATGAAACCGATAGATTTACATGATGCATATGCAGGAAGGCTCTTCATCTTCATGTGCTTGTGCTCATTATAAAGGCATGGATGCAAAGCATGGTTTATAGAGTGATGATAAAATATACCATGGCACCTGGGCTCCCTGCAGAGCTCTGAAGATTTATCTGTCGGTACTGTACAGGCATGGCTCACTCCCATCATCTCACTGGTGAACTTAAACCTAGACTTGAAAGGATCGCTCATCTGGTAAGAAGAATAATTTAGTCTTTACCCATTCCAGAGTCCTCCCATGTATGTATTTTAATAAAGGACATCAGTTTACACAGTTGTGATGAACTGTGTTTTTTGGTTGTGTGATTTAAACTATGTGCACAAGGATGTCTAATGGTAGTTTTATCTCTGCAGAAGCCCTGCTTGTTTTGAACAGACCATGTCTGTTCCCTGTACTAACGCTCATGGAAGAAGACCTCGAAGGAAGGTACGTGGGAAAACCAAATTATAATCAGAGCATCAAATCCATGACACTGAAGCATTTTCTAAGCTATAGATTACATTACATTACAGTATTAGCTATATTTGTAGGAAAACTAGAAGTACAGATTTTTTTCCTGTTTGTGTTTGCCACAGGCAGAAATGTATTTTAAATGGAGGAAACTTTAACAAGCTTATGCTTTTGAAATTACTTTATTGATGCAAACAATAATCATTCTTCTAGTCATCCAGAAACTCAGATGCCAGTCTTCTTTATATAGGTGTAGAACTGATAAAAAATGAACCTGTTTTTTTTTTATGTGGTGTTGTTTTCTGAAGCTAACAAGCAGATTATAGAAGGGGAGTTTAAATATTTACTAACTTTTGCAAGCAATTAATATGATGGTCTGAAGAATATTTAAAATGTGAACACAATGAAATTTTGTTTAGTCAGATATTTATCCTCATCTGGCAGGGTTTTGGACATAGGTGATCTTTAAGATGCCTTCCAACTGAAACCACTCTGATTCTATGATTCTATGATCTGCTCATGATATGGGAAGGTAAGATTCTTTCAAGTTAGATGCAGACTTTCTTGTTATGGCTTTTGAGATACACATAATTAAAGAAAAATCTGACATTAAGAAGCTGTTGATTGAAAGAGAGGACACAATATATACCTTACTACTAGGATTTACAGTACATCATGCATACTTACCATTGAGAAAAAGTATCAAACTGCCTTAAGTTCAAGTGTGACATTACTTATGCAACCAGAACTTTAGTGAGAATTCTTAAGGGAGTTAAAAAAAAAATGCTTCAGATTTTTTTTGGGTCAGATCCTCCCAAGTCTTACACCATAGAGGGATCTATAATGCAGTCTGCAGTTTAAATTTGATCTGTGATCTTCAGGGAGCATAAAAGAGGGAAGAATATATCTATGATTGCAATTTTAGATTAAGAAGAAGAAAAACAAATGGAGAAGTCTTTCTTCAGGACCCTCCAAGACACATGTTATTTATAGTTCTAAAACCATTTTTAGGTCTATTTTGAAATATTTCCATAGAGACTCATTTCTAATTACAAGACTAAAAAATGTTGCGATGGCTTCCCTGTGTTAACGAGCACCTGTACCATTTCTGGGTATCTGGGAGTGCCATTCTCCCTCTGTGCTGTCTCATCACATTCCCCAGCACAACTGCATAGGGAGATTTCTCCACTTCTCCAGTCCTTGTTATTCTTGTAGTACAGGGAAGCTGGTCTTTCCACTTGAACAACATTGCGGGAGTCTGAGAGACACTTGCTCACAGCTGGACTTCCATACCTCTAAACTACATTTCTTTGTGGTTGCTTGCTTATGAAAAAGAATGAAAGCAGAGTAAGTCAGGGTTCTTTCTATTGTACAGAGAGCCTGACATCTGGCAAGCATCTGGTTGGGGACTCATCAGGAAGGATGGTGGTTAGCACATTTTACAGGTATAGGACCTTTAATCTGCAAGACAGGGTCACAGCTGATTAGGCATTATAAGGTGGGTTGTTTTTCACCAGAGGAAGAAGATGGCTTAATAAGTAGAGGCAGCCAGAGATCTTCTTTTTCCTTGAGAACTCTTGTAACTCTACATTAGGATGACCCAGTACTGTGTTGCCAGTGACAATGGCAGTCATAATGACTCAACAAAAGAGTGTAGCTCTCCAGTTAGTATGTTTCTGCTTGACAGAGACACTGAAAATGACAGATGGTCATGGTTTTGCCTTCTGGATTTCAAATCTGAAAGTAAGCTGCTTTATATGTTGTGTTGGCTCCAGGATACAGTTTTCCTTGTAGTGGGAAAAAAACAAAGACTATATTTGAAGAGAACATGTCTCTTCAAACCTCCACTGGTAGAGTGGAGGAAGACAGCCACACTTGGACATACGGGGCCTTACACAGCATTTCAATTGCTTCTGCTTTTTTAAAGCTACAGAAAAGCAGAATTTCAGTGCAATGGGAAGGTGTTTCTTCTGCTTCTTTAATGACAGCAGTTTCAGAGAAGGAAAAGTAAACCACACTGTAGGACGATTACTAACCTTTAGGTAAGAATTGTGTCCTGTTCTTAATACTGCTTGTGGCAGGAGCAAAACTGTAATGCCATTCTGCATCATCTCAGGCAATGGTGGTATGTGCTAAATCTTAAGGGATTATGGGCCAAAATATTTATACCTGAAGCAGAAATGTTCTTGCAGATATGTCTCTTGCAGGTAGAAGCAGGAGTGGGCATGAAAAGGATACCTGGTGGTGGCAAAATAAACATATGCTGTCTAAAAATTTAGGAACTGCTTCCTGTAATTAGACTCTCATTCCCCTAAGTATCTCGTTTTGACTGGGAGAAGCCATTAGCAACATTGGCTAGGGACTATTGCTTGACCTTAATGTCTGCTACTTAGAATATTTTGCCTTCAGGAAAATAGGGAGGTGCTTATGCCTTTTCTTTTGCTTTCTTTCTGTGCAGGATCCATGCTTCACCAAGCAGCATTTATTCCTAAATAATGGAATATCTCAGAGGCTAGAATGAAAGGAAAACATTTTGTCTGGAAGGGATGACTAATCAACCCAAAGGGCTTTTCAGAGGAGACCAGATGTGTAGGCAACAAACACATTAATTCCAATTTTTATTTTGCCTCATAAAGGTGAATTTGCCAAGGCCATAGCAGATTGTTGTTGGTTTTTTTTTCATTGTCTCACCCGGGGTCATGACTGCCTGAAAAAGAACACTGAATGTAAGGTGGACACAACATTGAGGTTTTATGTCTCAGCCAAACAGTGTTTGAAAGACTGTTATACCTTTTGTTGATGAAGACAGGAAATTAGATTTCAGTAATAGCAGTTCATCTACAAAGTGGTGGATAAGCGTGTAGTTCCTAGCCTATTGCTGTCTATGGCTCTGCTACTACTGTTATGATGAAAGCTAGGAAAATGAGTGGGGGAAATAAATTTGTGACTACCTATCTGGCAGAAGCAAGTAAAGGTAAAATGTTTAGTTGATCAGCTATGCTTCATTGGATCTGAAGTGAACATAAAAGGAATATTGCTGTGAACAGCTTGTAAAAGTTAAATCCTGGACTAAAATATTCCTGGGCTTGTCGATAAAGTGATGCTAAGCCCCTAGTGTTGTACTGCATGAGTTTAGTTGGACTGACTGTTGAGCAGTTCTGTTAATTTTGGAGGCAGGTCAGTATTTGCTGTCTCAGTCATAATCTTTGGTGAAGTGAATATCTCAGAGTTTTAAAAACATGCTTTATTTCTAGCCTCAATAATCTAACTACAATATTCAGTCTTTAGATCATTTTATATCTTTGGGGAGGAGTTACATTAATTTGTTATTATTTTTTTCCCATGTAAGGCAATGACTAATTGTGAACAAATGACCTCTTAGCCTTTTCTAATTGTAACAGACAGAGTTTCTTGAACTTTTCACTGTAGGACCTATTTTTTAACTCTTTAAATATTGCTTCAGCTTTTCACTAAACCTTTCCAACTTATCTAAAGTGAACCTAATTAGTCACCTAGCCCAGGCCATGCCTATTTCAAGCAACTATGTAAAATAACTAAATATGAGCCCATCCAGCTGCAGAAATTGAGAGTGGTTGCAAGTTTCTACTGTACTTTGTGTGACTTGTAGAGATCTGAGCTCCAAAAAAGAGTTGCCTGAGGAAAATATTTTCTGAAAATGTGGTTATGGAACTAGATTTTCTTTTCCCCATCCAGACGTCCACAATGACAAATGATTTGCAAGACACAGCACTTAATAATTTGGCTTTGTAATTTCCTTATAAAAGCTACTTGAACATCAAAATCAAACCTGCGAAAAGGACAAGTCCCAGGAAGAACAGAAACTCAGACTTAGGGGTGTAAGTTTGGAAACAGGTTTTGTCCTCCCAGGGGCACAAATGAAAATCTAAGCACTGGGGTAGAATAGAAATCCAATTTCTATCAACATAATAAAATGTTCAGATGCACTGCTGGGAATATGGAAGACTAACTTTGTGAGCAGCTGAACAATCGAAGCCTGTTTTCCTATGGATTCATGTCCTTTGACAGGAGGTGCAATAGCTGAATTCTACCCATCTTTTCTTCGCTGGAGACATTTCTTGTGTGTTTCCTCTAGCTATTCACCAGCTTTCAGAAAACTTGCAGATACTTAATTGCCCTTCAAGTTTTACTCTTTCAAATTTTTTAAATTCTCTATAGATTAAAGAAAAGTTATTGTGAAGGAACTGACAGATGGGTTTGTCATACTGGTCACATCTCCTTCAGAAAGCAGGCCTAAAAGGAGAAACAGAGTAAGAATAATGCAAGGAAACCTGAAGCAAATCCCTTTAGTTTCCCTTTTTCACTTTCTCTCATTTGCCATTTACACCTTTTCTTGAGTTTAAGATGCACTCAGGTTTAATATAATTACAATTTTTAAGATGAGCAGTAAATTAAATTTTTAATATATGTTAACTGGTGACTAGGACTTTATATATTTTTCGCTTGGGATCATAGTATTTGTTAGGGTTGTTTACAAGAAAGAAATCTAAAATGGGTTAAATCCTTCTGTTAGTATCTGTTCCAGGTGTTAGCATTTCAGTAGACACCAATATGCACAGTTCACTAAATGCTAGATATTCTGTGTTGTTAAATGCTCTGTGGAATGGAAATTCTGAAATAAGCTACCAAAGCATAATATCTAAGCACTGAAAAGATTAAAGAAGTGATGTTGATAATAGGTTTGAGAAAAGAAAATCAAGATCATTTGACCATCAATGCAGGCCTTTCTAAGAAAGATAGGCTTTACATAATGTTTTTCTTTGTTGAATTCATTAGAATTATCAAGCTTTCAGCAAAACCTAGCAAAATTGAATCTGACTGCCATGTGGTTTAGAGCTTCTTCCACTTACGGCTTTCAAAAATGAATGAAGAATGAAAATCATGATTTTGGGCAGATTCTTCCAAAATGTTTTAGCTACTCTTTATTTCATCTCACTCCTCAGCTGCCCAGATCCGGATAGGAAGATCAAACACCCAGAGAATGGAATAGAAAGAGGCATCACAGGGAGAAGGGGACATCCAGTTAGATTGATGTAATCACCCAAATGCCTCTCCAGCTCAGCTCTAATTGAAGTTGTCATGACTTGGCAGAACAAAAGCAAATTTTGTTGATGAAATTTTCATCACTGTTAAGTGAGAGGATCAGCCTTATGTAAAAACACTGAGCAAGTAGCAGAAATGAGGAAGTTATGCTCTTATCTAAGCACCTTATCTTGCATCTATACAAGTAAAAAATTCCTTCCTGACTCCCTTTCTAGGGGCTTCTCTTACAGAGCTCTTGCAGGCCTGCACAGGAAACTGCCTGCTTGAAGCAGATGTTCGGCTTCACTCACACAGAGGCAGCAGATCCTACTCAGCTGCTCCTGCATTTTCATTGGAGGAGGATGGGGACACACTGGGGCGTCCGAGAAACTCTACCCCTCACTGAGTAGCAGGGGTTCTGGTGTCATTTACTACATATATCAGTGGTAACTGGGAGATATTAGCAGACAGCTTTGCTTTGTGGAAATGAAGAAATTTTTCATTTGTATTGCTGTAAAAGCTGGATGGAAAAAGATGAAATAGCCAGCACAGGGAGGGTCAAAGTACAGATCTGGATTTCTAACAAGCTTTGGGTCCTTGAACAGCTAGGTCTCTTCTTTTTTTCTTGCATTTTCTTTTTTAATCTTCTTTTTTTCCCCCTAATTTTATTTTTAACCTACTTCTAATAAACCAGAATTAATCCCTAATTAGAAGGAATGGGGTTCTAGGTTTTCCCTTCTACTTTGTTCATGAAACTCTTGTTGAGCATGGCACTCTGGCATAAAGCTTCCTTCACAGCAGCAGTAAAAAATTCTTTTCACTTCTAGAGTCTGTGGGTTTGGTAAAAGTCTCTTCCTTACTTTGAGGTCAGTGATGTCTGTAGTTTAATTTAAGGCATTAGAGAGAAACAATTAGTTTGCCTGGTGCCTAAACTGCTGCTCAATAAACAACTGCAGAAGCTGAATCTTTAAAAAACTCCTCATGACTTTATTTATCTGGACTCTCAGTTGCCATCCAGATGTAAGAAATTACTTCAGTTCATTTTAATTCTTGCCATTTTCTCAGCATTGTGCTACTTTAGGAGGCAAATAAATGCAGTAGGAAGATACCTATAGATGTGTTCAGCAGCTGGAGGGTTTACGATCTAACCTAAAAAATGCAAGTTAGTTTTCTTGTTGTAATTAATACCAGCAACGTTTCTACTAAATACTTCTGTGTGCCTTGCAGAGATCTTCATGTCTCAGCAGTGGGTTGAAGCTCTGAGGAACACAGTTTCGCTCATCAGCCATGACTTTTGCTGAATGGGTTTGTAAACCTCAGTGAACACTCATAAAACTAAGTCCCAGGCTTCACAACAACTCCTAATTTAAATTCCAAAGCAATCAATGTAATCCACACTTTTTATCAGATATAAAATTTATTTTACAGAAGCAAAAAGACTCCAAGCCTTTTAGCTAATAGGATTTTAAGCCTTAAATTGTGGTTAAATACTCTTGTCCTAAATGGAAAAATCCCTGCCCTATTGCAAACAGTATCATGGTGGGGTTTTTTTTAAACATTCTAAAGGTAAAATCAGCACACGAATGAGACTGGTCATTTTGGAGAAAATAAATAACTGTTAGCTTGGAGTGGGTACCTGAGGCCTACATTAATAAATATTTTCTACTGTGGACCATGTAAAGCTATCTGAAAAACCTAGTACTAATAAGAAAAATAGCGAAGGGAGAGACAATCCAGACTGCCTTCCAACAAACACCAGGGATGTACTTGAGAATTTAGATGTGCCTGTAACTGTAAAAAAAATGTATTCTGGTAAAGAGTTTGAACTCATTTCAACCACCTGAGGCCCAGGAGAAAAGTGATATGAGTTTCTGTCAAACCTGCACTTACTTGGTGTTTTGTTTTGCGGTATTTCAGGAAGAGGTACAGTGCCTACTGTTATGCAGAAGAGAAAAAGTACATTTATATTCATCATAAGAAAGTGAACTTTACATCATTTCCTAACTTCTGCAAAGTAACAAAAACTACAGTATATGTCTGTTTTCTGAGCTATTATCATGCTGCTGCTGCTAGATAATAATATTGTGATTTGTTCGGATTAAAACCAGTTTAAAAAAAAAAAAAAAAAATCACAAAAGAATTCTGTATCATCTGCCAAACAGATGAAGCTAAGATTTTCCCACAACAGCATACATAGGGTCTGAATAATCTGAGGATGGAATAGAGAGAGATATAATGCGAAAAAAGATTAACAATATGTATTCCAGAGGCTTCCAGCTGGACATGAAATGAAAATAATGACTGTTAGGATGTCATTCTGCTCTTTGATAAATCTCATAATTATTATCAGATCCATATCTGATAACAGCCAGCTATGAGAGAAAAATCAAGCTGCTTTTATCAACTTATTTTTTCCATTGTCTTCTTGACCTCAGGTTGGTGGAAAAATATTTATTTAAATTTTTTATTTTTTTAAATGTTATTTATGTTGGCCTTTCTCACAGATCTTTTCAGTTTACAGGTATACTTAATACAATGAGAAAACTGTTTGTTGAATTTTATAATTGTTTTGGCTGATTTCAAGACCATGAACAGCTAACCTATACAGGAAAAAGATCTGCTCTTTATTAGGGTCTAACCTAAAATGCAATGTGTTAATAGAAAAAAAAGTGCTAATTTCTTTTCACTAATCCTCTTCTACTGGAATATCTTCTTCATCTTGATGAAGCTAAGCTGTGCATCACTGTTAAATTAAGGATTGGCAAAATTAGGTCCTTTCACATGTTTTCCTGGTTTGAGTCATATAAGCTAAACTGGTGATAACACTCTGCTTATCCCAGCCAGATTCAGGAAGGGCAATTATGCAAACGAGAGGAACTCCCAGTTTTAACTTCAGCTTCAGGTAGTTTTTACCAGAACGGATGCTCATTTTTTTTTTATTGTTCACACTTATTGTAAAAAATCAATCAAGATGAACATTAGATTTTTAAAACCCATTTCTATATTCCTTATCTCCAGATCCCCTTGATTTTCAATTCACATGTGTCCTATTAAAAAGTATCTCTATAAACGACTTCACAGTTTAGGAGATCACAATATCCTGAATGTACAAACTCCCAAATTCAGGTACGCATGAAGTTGTACTCTCTCTCACAACTATAGATGCTCTGATAATCTAAAGGACAAACATCTCTGATTTCCTCTAGGCACAACTAAAATATTTAAGGTCCCTGACCAAGAAACTGTGCTCACACTTGCAAGATGCTTTGATAAACTAAATAGAAAGTTCTGAGTAAAAATATATATATTTAGGCTAAAAAATCTTCTTCGCTCTTCAAATTGCTATATTTTTTGCAAAACCACATGTGATTCAATGAACAAAACCAGCAGAATTTTACTTGCCAGTTATTTATTAAAATAGGCATACCTTTCTGATTATAAAAACAAAGAAAGATTATAATACAGAATTGAAAGTAATTGCAATGCAATTTACTAGTAAATAGGCTTTTTGTTCTGTTTTTTTGTTGGTTTTTTTAATCACAGATGCTTTAATATGAGTAAGCTGAGCCTTTGCTTGGCTGTTTAGTTCTAATAATTCCTACTGTATTCTTTTTATCCTTCTGGTATGAGTAGATGGAAAACAGGAATCTCAAATTACTATACTCTGGTTTTTACTTAGTCTTAATCCATGTGGACTTTAATTATTTGATTGTCTTGTTCAGTACTTCACTGTCTCATCATCAGTGAATGTGGCATTATAAAATAGGGTTCTGAAACTACTATTGGGCTTATCATTATATCAGAGAAAATTACTTTTTGGTCAGCTTGGTATATAAACACCTATGTCTTAAAATCCATGGGTAATATCTTGGGAAGTTAGATGGCAGTATATGCAATTTAAGTGAAACTGTGTTCCCAACCAGAAAATCAGACAGCAAACCTGTTAGAGAACTGCAGATTGTTTAGTCTCAAAGTCTTCTAGCAGTGATTTTCGTTTCTGAACTTTTCCTTGCTCAATGGATAATGTTATGCTTCTCTGAATGCTCCAGGAGTAGGCTGAGAAAGAAGGTACTGAACTGAAGTGAGTCATTCCCAGGCCACTCACAGTGCAGGCTAAACTGGGGTCTATTATACCAAAGGCTGAGACAAAAAAAAGTACAGCTTTTCTTCCTGTTTAGACTGCAAAATCAATTCTGTTGTGGTACTTAAGTAAAGTTTTAGCAATGACTAAAATGGGCCAACAGATTGTAGATAGTTATGTGTCTGTGCCAGAAAGGGTCTATCTCCTTCTGTCTCTTCACCTCCTTCAGGTTCACCTCTCCTAGCAGCCTTCGCACCTTTCAGATCACAAGAATCTGCTTCGTCTCTTCTCCCTTCCCCTCGTCACCCCTCACAGCTACATAGCTCTGCTGCTCTGCGAGCATTCTCTTCAACATTTTTCTCCCTATTACAACTCATTTATTTTCACCTTTTCCAACATGAAACTCCATTCTGGCTGCCCCCTTGTCTCCATCCTCTGGCACCCTTTGAGCAGAGCACTGTAGGGATGGGGCAGTGATGCCTCAGCAGAGCCATCCTCTGGCTTTTTACATGTAGGAAGTGAAAAAGCAAATGATTTGCCTATGTTTAAAGTTTACACTGGTAATACATTGTTTTAGTGCTTACCACATTACGAAGTACTCAGTCTTATTCCATTCAATATCCTTCCAGGCTCTAAATTACATTGTGCTTGGTGTTCCACATTTAAACAATAGTCAGCTCTGAGAAAATCTGTGTGCATACAGAGGATGGTGTGACAAAGATATTTACTGGGCGAATAATCTGCAGCAAAATGTGTAAAACTGAGCTCAGGAAAAAATATAAGTGATGTAACTACAGGATGTTTCTTTTTTGACTTAAAGGAGATTAGTGGCTTGGCTAAAATTTACCCAAATCATGCCTCATAGTTTTGGATTTATCAAATAGGGATATGATGGCTCTGGATACACCGCAAAAAATCACACCTTCTGAGACAGTTACTGTTACTAAACTGAATAGCTATAAATTTCAAAATATTGGATTAAAATGATTATTCTATTTAAAATATGTTTATCTTTTACATATTTATATGCACCATATAGTGGCATAGAATAAAAAAATAGCAAAATTTAACTCATATATTTTAATGTCAATTACTACGAAAGCTGAAGTTTTCTGAAATTTGAAAAATTTCTGAAAGTGTAATTAAAATGTAAATGTAGATGAAAACTATGACTGTATTTTGAAAAATTATAAAAAAAAATCTGTCTTCACCCACCACTGCAACTATGTTAATGCATCTGTATATCTAAAATTTTATTTAAAATTGAAAAATCATTTAAGCTCAAAACTTTTATGATATTCACAAGACATTAAAAAAACCCTTCAAATGTACAAAAAGTCCTGTTTCTACCTTTAAAACAAGCATTATGGAAAAACTATTTTCACATTGCCAAATTATTCAGTTAAAGTAATCATAATTATGCCCCATTGATATTCAATAGATATACTTACATCAACATTGCCATCCAGATATCCGTATTTGGTCATTAGACAAGAGTAAACTAGTATTAAATTTCACATTAGAATAAAAAAACATCTAACTGATAATTAAACAAATCAGCAATTAAATTAGATCAAACTATTCAATGAGGAAGCCTATAAATAGAAAATCTATCGAAAAGTTACCACTGTAAATAGAAACTCTATTTTGGAGTTTAGTTCATGTTCACTACTACTTATCCAGGGATTCAATGGTTTTAAGGGGGACTTCATATGGGTTATATATGAGTGTGAGTTATTAGAGGAGCATGAAAATTTTCAGAATAAACAAAAATTCCAAGAATTAAGATTCACTTGAAGCATAGACAAGAAAAATATACAAATATATTGCCCCTAAGACATGAAATTTCAAGTCAGACTGTAAAACTGAAATAAAAGTTATTTCATATCAATACTGGAAAAATTGAATCATACATGTTCTCTGCATAATTTGGGTTTGATTCCTTATCCTCTCAACATTTACTGTAGTCTCTTTCTTACATAGACAATAATCTGCAAATTCATCCTAGTTAGAGAAGGAAGATTTTTAAACATCTTTGACAAAACAAAATCTTCTAGGGAAAAAAGAAGACATGAAATGGCCAGTGCCAGAATTGCCATGTAAGTACAGTTTTCCCTCCAATCCTGTGTGAACATAAATGTTAGGTCTGGAAGGAGAAATACAGATCCATTTGCTATTAAAATTTCACTCCAGACCATTGTCTTTAATCTTTCCTGAGATAAAGAAGACTGAAAAGCTACAATGATGATAAACAAAACAGGTTAAAATTAGATGAAATATGGACACAAACATTTCTACAGAATTAGAAAATGCTTTAACGTGTTTAACATGGAATTAAGGAAGATGGAAAAAAATGGGAATCCCCAATTTAGTGTATGAAAACAGAGATCTATAGCCTCGTATTTCTTTAAAACTTGCTGAAGTATTTTTATGATGCAGTGAGTTATTGTGCTCTCCACACTAAATGTGCAGCTGAAGCTCACTTTCTTCCAGTAATATAACTGACAATGAATGTGGTCAAACAGCATGACATAGAGAAGCTTTGAGTCAGTTCTTTATTAATAGGAGGAATGGTTTCTTTAGTCAGGGACCTTAACTATTTTGGTTGTGCCTAGTGGAAAGCAGAGATATTTGTCCTTCCTATCATCAGAACATACATAGTTTTGAAAGGGAGTGCAATTTCACGAGTACCTAAGAGTTTGGCAGTTTGTACGTTTGGGGGGTTATGATATCCTAAATCCTGAAGTAGCTTAGAGAGAGATTTTTAAAGGCTCTTCAGTGTTAAAAGATGCAGAAGCCTTTCAATAGAATTTACAAAGTAGAAAAGTATCTAGAGATCCTAAATCTCACACTGGCAATTTCAGTAGGTATGTACAGGTACTTAAATGTCTCAGTTTCTCAAAAAATGCGTTTCTTTATTCTGCTCATTACTAGAATGTTAAAGCTTTTTATATGCTTACAGCCATGGAATAACAGAGCACCTAATCATTCTAAATGAGAATTAACT
>JANHGB010009698.1:0-26348 GCA_026283785.1 Coracopsis vasa | reverse complement strand
GGCCTTGAACACTGCCAGGGATGGGGCAGCCACAGCTTCTCGGGGCAACCTGTGCCAGTGCCTCACCACCCTCACAGGGAAGAACTTCTGCCTAAGATCTCCGTCTCCCCTCTGTCAGGTTAAAGCCATTCCCCTTGTCCTGTCCCCAACAGGCTGTTCTAAAAAGCCCCTCTCCAGCTTTCTTGTCGGCCCTTTTAGGTACTGGAAGGCTGCTATAAAGGCACTTTTCCATGTCTCTTGCTGGCTTTGTGAATGTTATTCCAAGGCACTCTCCCCTCTCTCTCTGTAAAGTGAGAAGCCTGTGTGGTAACTCAAAGCTTTTGGCTGTAATTATGGGCTACCTGAAAATTGAGCATTGTGGCACTGCATATTCCAGTGTTAAGACCCCCTTTACAAGTCGGGGGACATCTCCTGATGCCTGGAATATCCATGCGGATAATCCTCTGCCGTCCAGACCAGGGCTCTGTGGGCAGAAGGGATATGTGCAGCTCTGAAATGTGGAATGCCTGGCAGGGATGGGAAGTCCGGGGGCTATAACGGATCATGGATCATGGCCTCTGCCGAGCGGTGTGAGGAGGAACCGGTGACACGGGGAGAAAGCTTCCGAGATGCAAAGTGTTGCTATAATAGGGCTGCATTACTCACTGCGCTTATTCAGATTCCTGTTAATGCTGGCAGCGGGAGTTTTCCCGAACACCAACGAACAATGAGTCATTCCCAGGTGTCTGGATTTGAAAAAGCTTTAGTATTTTATTTCAATTTCAAAAAGAAACCGGCACAGCCCGCGCCACCCGCTTTGCCGCCGCGTTTCCCTGGGAGCTGAAGCCACTCCCCTGCGCAGAGAGGGATTGATTCCATTGCTTTACTTCACTTTAGATTTATTCTTTCCCTGCCTGCCCCGAGTAGGCAGGACCAATCCGGGGTCCTCCCTGACTGTTCCAGTGCCTTTTCCCTCCCCTCTCCGGGTGGGAACCCGCTCCACTGCAGGAGGGAAAATGAGGTGGTGGCTGCTGTTCCCCCTTCCGTCTGCAGCTGAATGAGTTTTATTAGGTTTTGCTTCGTTTCGTTTTCCCTCCAGGTTTCCTGCTCGGCACTGGGGGAGCCAGGAAATTCTGTGGCCACTGGCTTGTTTTTATTTAAAATCTTAGCTGTCAGTGGACGTTTCTCCTCCTGCTCCAGCATTGTCCTGTTCACAGCTTTTAAGGCTTAAGAAGCTTGATTCTGTAAGGCTTGTATCCAAGGGCATCAGTCATTAACACACTGAGCTACATCTGCTTCTTGGCTAAGACTGAAGAAAGACATCTTAAGCTGGAAATCCTGCTTGCTCGCTCGCTCGCTCTCTAGTGCAGACGGAAGGAGAAGCATATGCAGCAGCAGGTTCCTTTTTCTTATGATGATGATTATTATTATTCCAAAAGGCTGCCTCACTTTGGAGATTCACTGACAAGATAATGGAGTGAAAGTCTCCTGTTTCCAGGGAAGAAAATTACGGCAATCAGCCAAAGAAAGGAAAAGGAGCAAGTTAAATTTAACAGCAAAAATAGGAAGGAGGACAGTGGTGAAGAACTGAAAATAAAATTAGAGGAAACAGGTGGAAGGCTGGCATAAAGCTGGGAGGGATTTTAAGCTTGAGTGTTTTGCCTTTGCCCCCCACTCCCCGTTTTTTTTCTGTTTTGGTTTTTTTTTTTTTCTTTTTTTTTTTTGTTTTCTTGGTAGGTTTTATTGCTACTTTTAAATTCTAAGCTGGTTTTGGAGATCCCTGCAGAAAAGCAGGCTGCTTTAGTGTAGAGCAGCTTCCCCAACGTGTCCTTTTCTCTTTCCCTGCCTGCTGTCTCTGCTGTTGCTGCTGCTGCTGCTGACAGAAACGTGTTAGGAAAGCAGAAAGAGAAAATGCCAGCCATCCTGGTAGCCTCCAAAATGAAATCGGGACTACCTAAACCCGTCCACAGCGCTGCTCCAATCCTGCATGTCCCAACGGCCAGGACCATCCCACAGCCCTGTTACCTGAAGTTTGGGAACAAGGTGGAGGTGACGAAGCCACTGTATTCCAGTCAGATTCCTCTCAAATCTTCGAATGGACAAGAAAACGGAGGAGATGGACTCCCACCAAGGAAGAGTGGCTCTGTAGAAAATGGATTTGACACACAGGTTAGGAGGCACCTGGTGTTGGGGTGGTGTATGTAGGGATTTATTTCTATATTGAATGTGTGCACCAGGTTTTCAGGTGGATAGCAGTGGTGTTAACAGCAGTGAGAGTGTGTATGTAATAACATCTGTCTGCAGTGGTGGGATGGTTTATATTCTGCATAGTGGCATGTGTTATCCAGGGATGGTTTTGTAATTCTGTCAGCATATGGTGGAGCTGCTGGTGAAGTGGTGAGGGCTGGTGCAGTGTGTGCTGTTTGCCCGTGTATTGCCTTCCCTCCTGCCTTTGCTTGGAGTTGAGGGGGTTTATGGAAGGGAGATGGTAGAGATGTTGTTTATGGGGTGGGTGTTCTTTGTGTTCTTTCTATAGGTGGTGAGTGTAACAGCTGGGATGGGAATGGATTGCTGGTTGACAGGAATGTGCTTTGTGTTTGGTTATGTACTGTACCACAGCATTAGTTGTGTGAACATTAGGTATTCGTAGTTGTGTGAGGAGTGAATGGGAGGCAGTGTTTGAGCTGAAATTACCATATGCATGTCATTCTCAGTGCAGCTAGATCAAATAGATTATGTAGGGAATGAACATTCGAGTGGAATTGTCTGGTTTAATGCCACATGTGCACGATATCATAGATGCAGCCCATTATCAATAAGCATCTTTTAGATTTCCCTTTCACGTGTATCAGTTTTCTGACATATTTTTAGAGATGTTGCTTTCTGTATAGGGAGCAGGAAGGTACGTTCTTCAGCTCATTGGATTTTTATCAGCACAGCGACACTTCCAGCATGGCTCACATTGCCTTGTGCTGCTGATGCCCCAGTGTGCTCACCAGTAATGTAAGCACACAGGGTACGTATTTGCCTACTACAGGGTGAGCAAAGCAGATGGGCTGCTGCAGCAAGTAGAATTGATTAATGTTACACAGATATTGCAGTGGAGCAGCGTAGTGTATTTTGGCAACAGCCATATCCATGACACGATCTGATCCCAGGGGAAGGTGATACCGTTACACTAGGGTAGGGAAATGATGACAGATACCTTTTTTTTTTTTTTTAAATCTTTTCCTTCCTCAAGCAGATCGTCCCTACCATCTAGATTTTTAATTCTATGCCCTTGTAACCCTATTCTATTCAGACCAGTTTGACTACTGGTTGGCCCTGTGCCCTGGATTTTAGGATTGGTGCTGGTAGACAGGGTGATGTCTCGGTCTGCTCTGGCCACACAGATAGGACTGTAGCAGTTCCTGAGGGACTGAGAGCAGGAAAAGGAGACAGGCAAGTACTGATGGCAGGGTGGTGGCAGCAGACTGACCGACCTGTGCCTCACATCTTGTTCTTAACGGAGAAAAGAGTACTTTTATTTCGTGCTCCATCCCGTCCTTGGGATTATGAAATATCAGCAAAAGCTGATTATATGCTGCACTTCCTCTCAGACACACCTGGGTTTCTGCATAGAAATTTATATTTGTGCAGAAGTTTTATTCATCACTCGTAACACTTTAGAATGCCCATGGCAGGGAGGTTGGAACTAGGTGAGCTTTAAGGTCCTTTCCAACCTAAAGCATTCTGTAATTCTACGAATCAGAGATCCTCCCGTTGCTAGCTGTTTGCAGCAGTAAGGGGAATACTGTGGTTGTTTCAACCCTTTTCCAGATGTGGAACAAACCCCATATTTTATATCCTGATATTGAAAGGGTCTTCATGCTAACCTGTTGTATTTCAACACGGAGTGATTTTGGCAAAAAAAAAAAATTCAAATAAATTTGCCTTTTGAATAACCTCAACAACAAGAGAAATCACCTTGTTACTCTCAGTAACCTCATTTAGGTAGCAGGCTTAGCAGATGACTAGTGCCTTTTAAGGTGTGAACCGCTCAGGTCTGTTTTACTACCCATTGTATTGAATAAGCACAGTCCTGTTTTGTTACTCTCATTGATCCAACCTTGATCCCTCTGCCCACATAAGCATGCAGGGTTTTGCCATTCAAGGTCATAATTTGGAATGTTGGTCTGTATCTGAAGGGAGGATTTTTTCCAGATTGGTTTTATCAAGGGCACTGTTCTTTTCTTATTCTACCACCTCTTCCTCCCAAGGAAGGAGAACAGGATGGATGGACACGTGCCAGATACTGTGTCAGCAGCTGAAGTATTTTTATCTTGGAAAACCTTCAGCTACATTCAGGTATAGAAATGCTTTCTGATGATAAGCCTAGGAAGGTTTAGTCTTAAACACTGCACTAGGACTAGATACCTCAAGAGTCATAGCTGTGTCCTATGGAGTTATGACTAGCTTCTCTGGGTATTTTATTTTAAGCAGCAATGTGGCCTTCACTATTTTATTGTACCTGGTATTCCGTATCAGGGAAGCTCTGTTATTATTGTGGCATTTTGAGTTTAGATGCACAATTTGAACCGATGCTGAATGCTTTGGCACCTATCTTTTGTAGATCTTGGTCACCGCATGGAGTTTGCAGCCCACGGGGAAAGAAATAATATCCTCCTGTGTGGGTTAAAGAGAGATTGTGACACTTGAATCAAATCTTCCAATACCTAAAGGGGCTGACAAGAAATCTGGAGAGGGTGTTTGACAAGGGCCCATAGGGACAGGACAAGGGGGAATGACTTTAACCTGACAGAGGGGAGATTGAGATGAGATCTTAGGCAGAAGCTCTTCCCTGTGAGGGTGATGAGGCGCTGGCACAGGTTGCCCAGAGAAGCTGTGGCTGCCTCATCCCTGGCAGTGTTCAAGGCCAGGTTGGATGGGGCTTGGAGCAACGTGATCTAGTGGAAGGTGTCCCTGCCCATTGCTGGGGTTGCAACTGGACGAGTTTTGAGGTGCCTTCCAATCCAAACCATTGTATGAAAAACCAAAGAAATAAAAATGACCGACATCCATGTAACTAGTGCTTTGGTCCTTGCTGAGGTTCAGCTTGGAATTTGAAGCCCCAAACTCCCTGTTGGAGCTAGAGGCATAAGCTATTTCTATCAAAACCCAAACTGATATCAGGCCACTTTCAACACAAGTGGCAGAGAAGCATTGCTTTTGTACAACTGCTTAGTGGTTCAAGCATTCACTCAAGAGAATTCAGCTTCTATTTCAGCACAAGGGAATTCAAACTCCTATTATATCTTTGAGGGCGTTCGTAATCAATAAGCCACAGGATGTTCTGGTAGTAGTTTAGGGAGCTGCTCTTAGTCCTGTTGAAGTTACTCCTCTTTGCAGTACATTACACAGAATTCAGTTGCATGCACAGAATAAGGAGAGAGCATAATCTGTCCTAATGTTTAGGACATCTGCTTAGTCATATACTGTACAAGAGGGGATGGAGGGCTGAAACAGATAGATTGTCCACCTTTGATTATTTGTACATATGAGTTTTTCTCTTCCATCATAGTGTATATATGTTTCCACTTTGAATTTGTGGATGCCTTTTTCTGCAATTCGTTTACTGATTATTTTGCAGAAGAGCCTGTGTCTAGTGCATAGACTAGAAGCAACAATGTGAACATGTTCTAATACTGTTTTAGCATGTTTCAAGCCACTTGTAGAGTGGTGCTGGGTTCACGAGCATTTTCTGTGCCAGGTGGGACCTATCTTGAGCCTGATTCTTAAGAGCATATAGGCACTGCAGGTGGTATTCATTACAATACTCATTTTTTAATGTCCCACCTGAGAAATGTGGCATCAGTGAAAACTTCTCAATATTTTGACATTTTTTGTGTTCTTCTTGGTATGGTTTTACATGTGTCAGCTGGATTTCACAGTAACTGCAGGTTTCGTGCCTTAAGGCCATATAAGGGCAATGTGTTATTTAAAATGCTGTGTGATTTATAAAAAGCATTTTTCATAGTATTTCAGCAGTTCTCAAAGAAAGGTCTGAGGGTTTTAGCATCAAGCCCATTATAAATGCTACTGGGAAACCTCCGGTCGATGAATCATGGCAGTATCATTCCTATTTTATTGTTACCGATACAGACACTCCATTCATTTTTCCATATTATATTCCTTTTGTTGTGCACAACAGTATCCTACTGCTCCACTGGTGCTTTTGTCTAATTTGAAAACACCACCAATAAACCGGACCCATATTTAGATAGCATTGTTTTGGAAATATTTAACTTTGTTACCAGAGAAACTTCTGTCAAATAGATAGCAAGATAGTGATTCCTCACATACAAAAGGGTATTTCTTAGTTAGTCTGAAGAAGTTGTGTGTATTTGGGCACTAAGTTTGCATTAGTTATTTAAGACAGAGGTCATTGCCAATTAGGAGTCCATGGATATGGTTGAATTGTTTGTGCAGGGTGCAAGAAGGAAGATACTGTTCCAGGAGCAGAGTCTGTTGCCATGTTATTGTGAAAGCCACCGAAGGAGATCATGGATTTATTTTTATTGCTGCTATGTTGTATTCTCTAGCTTCTTGATTTTTATTCTCTGGAGAACCTAAATAATAAGTACTGTTTGTATCCTAAGTAACTGTGGCAGTCCTAAAAGCACCGAGACCTTACTGAGTCATTGCTCCCCCAATTTCCACTAGCACACTTCAAATTCACAGGCATCTGTTTAACCTGGTATTCAAGAATGTGTATTCACCAATTGCCTACAACTGTCCTTAATATTTGACAGGGAGGCACGGGGGATGACTTGTTATTTCACTGCAAACTTCTTTGCAATATTAATTTGCTAGAAGTTACGCAGCATACACTCTCCTGCTATATGGAAAAGAGCATGGTCAGCAGTTGAGGGAGAGGATTCTGCCCCTCTGCTGCACTCTGGGGTGACCTCCCTGCAGTCCTGCGTCCAGGTCTGGGGCAAAAACACAAGAGGGACGTGGAGCTGTTGGAGCGAGTCCTGTTGGAGAGGGGCTTTGGATAAGGGCCTGTAGGGACAGGACAAGGGGCAATGGCTTTAATCTGACAGAAGGGAAATTGAGATGAGCTCTTAGGCAGAAGTTCTTCCCTGTGAGGGTGGTGAGACCCTGGCACAGGTTGCCCAGGTAACTGCCCCATCCCTGGCAGTGTTCAAGGCCAGGTTGGATGGGGCTTGGAGCAACCTGGTCTAGTGGAAGGTGTTCCTGCCCATGGCAGGGGGTTGGAACTGGAAGATCTTTAAGGTCTCTTCCAACACAAACCATTCTGGGATTCTATGACATGTAAGCCAGATGCTCTACTAGGTGTTATGTTATTCCTCTCCACTTTTGCTCTGCACTAGGCAAACGTGATTCCGTTAACCTTTTCTCTCAGGATTTCTAGAACTCTTAGTGTGCTTCATTCTGTCTACCGAACTCTTCAATTTGCCTAGACCTTTTAAAATTAATTTAGTTCCAGACTTGATAGATGTCATTGTCTGCAATAGAACTACCTTGCTTACCTAGATTTTTCTTCACGTTGCCTTTCCAGTTTGTGAAGGTCATTTTGAGTTGGTCATTCTAGACCCAGGGTGTTTTAGACCTCCTTGTTCTCTAGTCTTACACTAAATTTTTCTCCTTGTGGTTTAGTTGTTCTTTCACAATTTGTGAAGATCATCTACATCTGTGTTCTCCAAAAACATTTGCAATACCTATTGAGACTAGAAACTTTTTCTCCTTAGCCATTCTGTAGTCAACGATGATGATATGGAATGGAATTGGTGGAAAAGCTCCATTACAGATCACTGCCAAAAATGTATTGGATAGCCATTCCCATGTTGATAGCACACTACTGACAGACTTCAGGGAGCTTTTCAGTCAGTTGTGTGCTGCCATAAAGTACTTTAGCTGCTCACAAATTCATTATTTAATAGACTGCTCCAGTATTTTTCCATGCTTCAAATTTAGGCTCACATCAACTGTTTGATGAGCCACCTGTGCATTGCAATTTGCTGGCTTTTGGTTGGCCTACTCTGCTTCACCATGTCATTAACAATCCACATGGAGCCATATAGTTCAGATATTAGTAATTACTTTTCTATATTTTAATTAACTTTATCAGAAGCCGTTTATATTCCATATCACTGTCTTGCTAATGTGAAGTTTCATGGAGAGAAAGATTAATAGAGCAATTGCAGAGAAATTATGCCTGTCTTTCTTATATGAATTAACCATTTTTATGCGTGGTACTAGGCTTCACAGTTTTACTACAGAACCATCTTGCAGAAGGGATAGGAATCAAGCAAATCTTTACCTGTACCCAATTGCAAGTCAGATGAACATGGACTGGTTTCAGTGCCATTATGTGAGCTATGTAAAATTTCGTCTTGCTATCACCACTGAGCTAATTATAAAAAGAAATGATAAGAAACATGGTTGGTAACATTGATATCTTAACCATAAAAGGTAGCTTTTCGCAGTGTTGGAAGACACCAAATGAGGACATGTTCAGGATGTGTACAGAGGAGAAATTTTACTGAAGAGTTGGGAAAATCTAAGAACTATAGATTCAGGCTATCAAAATATATAACTACAAATAGAATTTTAATAGTATTAAAATTTGTAACAGTATTAATGAGCTTGCTCACATAATTAGTTATGCACCTAAGTACATTCCTGTGAAAAAACCTTGCTGAATCTTGCTTTGTGATGGATTTTTTTGCCACACTGTAAGCAATCTGAGGCTATGAAGTAGCCAAATTCTTCTTCTAATTATTATTACAATGATTTTCATAATATGTTTATAGATACGTACTGGTAAATATGAAATTGTATGGGGTTGTTCCAAATTAAATATTACCAGATAGAAAACAAGAAAAGAGTTTGGAAGTTGTCTTCTTGTTATGACTAACATGGAGTTTATTTTATAAATGAACGGCAAAGGCATAAAGACACTTATCCAAGGTCATAAAATCTGCAGTGCTCTAGAAAGTTACTAGCTAGTCCCCTGACTGTTAGATTATCTTTCTCCTTTGCTGCTATTTGTTAATCAGTTCAAAATGCTTCTGCATATGGTGTGCATATGTTCTCCCTCTGTCCTTGCAACTCTCAGTTTACTCCATAAAATAGTATTTCTTCAGTGAACACTCTCACTTGCTTTGTCCTTGAATTAGCAAGTAATTTTTGTCACCTTCTGCTCTGACACTTGATGTGTGGCAGCACCAAGCAGGATACTTTGCTACAGCCATCCTCTAACCAGAAATGAGTTAATAATTATTGTTTTATGTATTTTTCTTGCTCTCTTTCCCCCTGGCTGCCTTTGTCCTCCTGGAGAATGTATTTGACAGCTTTTAGAGCGCTTTTCATACTTTTCCTAGATAATTTGTCCATTGTGTGTTCAACAGAACTTCTCTTTCTTGATCCATGTGCTGTATTTCAGTTCTCGTAGATACTCAGTCTCTGCTGGAGGCTTGTTTGAACAGGAATTGGCTTCAACAGAGAAGTATGAGGTCTTCCTAGCTGATATATCAAAATTGTTAATGTTCAAATAGGGATAAAATAATTGTACTTTCAAAAGCAAGTGTGATGTGAAGAAACTGAAAGACAAAAGCATCTGTGTCCGGATACCACTTGAGCTGTACAAGTATTCTTGGTAGTTGAAAGCCATGCTGATGTGCTTTATGGAGCTCATCATAAAGGAATATTGTCTTGCCTTCTGCAAAATAGAATCAGAGAATCAGCCAGGTTGGAAAAAACCTTTTAAGATCATCAAGTCCAACTGTTCCCCAGCACTGCCAAGGCCACCACTAAACCATGGCACTGAGGGCCTCATCTGCATGGCTTGTGAACATTTTCAGGGATGGTGACTCCACCACTGCCTTGGGCAGCCTGTTCCAATGGCTGACCACCCTTTGGGGAAGAAATTGTTCCTAATGTCCAACCTAAACCTCCCCTGGTGCAGTTTGAGGTTGTTTCTTCTTGTCCTGTCACTTGTTACTTGGAAGAAATACTCTCATCAAAAACCAGTTGGTATGACATATGAAACCTATCCTAAAGGAATCTCCTGGAGATGCAGAAAGGTACAAGGATATTGGTAGAGGAGAACTACAGATAATGCTTTTTAAAACTCCTGACAGTAAATCTGAGTTTTACTTCTCAAAAAGAAAGAAAGCAAGGGGACAAAATCAAATTAGAAAGAAGGTGCCTGGTAAACAACCTTTTTCCAAGTTTCAGCTATCTGAGAAGTACCAAAAAGGAAGAAAATTATGAGACCAACACCACCTGTGCTTTTATTTATTTTTTTTTTTTCTCCAGTGGGTATTGGAAAAGAAGGCCTTTATTTTATTGTGATAGGATGGGTGGATTCAGTGCTTGGTTTTGGGAATTCAAGGCTGGTTTTGGCTATTTTTGATTTCGTTTGAAGACTCCTCTGAAAACCATCATCTACTCTGTAATTTCCAGATTATCTCACCCCTGGATTTAAACCTCTCTTCAATTTGTAGAGTATTTTAATGATTTTAGCCTACAAGTCCTTTTTCTTACCAAAGTGGAATAAATTGAGAAGGGATTGGAATCAATAATTGTTTTGTTTGAACTTCCCAAGCTTGCACGACAGAATAAATATTATTATTTCTAAGTAATATTTAAGAAGATATGCTTCTGAATAAGGTGATTGTTAGGCCTTTAATGGAAGGATGTGTGTTGTATTCTTCGATTATTTTTTTTTTTCCCCTATTTACTTTCTGCTTATTTAAGGTTTGGGGCTAAACTTTCTGCTTTTATTCTGGTATTAATCAAGAGATGCTCTTAAAATTTAACCCATTATTCTTTGCAGCAAACTGTAGAATCTCATTCTCCTGAGAAGTTCACCTGGCTAAAAATACCCTGCTTGGATATTATTTTTAGGAACATCTATATTTGAAGTAAATAAATGGTCAGATTTTCAGTGTATTATTAGACATGAACTGTTGGTACATTTTGTAACAGGAAGCTAGCTGATGGTTTTCCATTCACCAAGAACTGGAATTCAGTCAAACACTTGGCCCGTACTTGTATGCCTCTAATTTTATCTGTAAATTGTTTTTTCTGAAATAGTTTGTGGAAACGTTCTCAGTTTCTTCAGTTTTGTAATGCATAGGCATGGAAATAACTGCTAAAACTTAAAACAAATAAACCATTTATTAAAATAAATAATTGAGAAAACAGCTCGCTTCTTATTTTAAAACAGGCTGAGATCTGAAATTTTACCCTGATTCCACCTTTTTTTTTTCTCTTGAGAGTATTTTTAGGTGTGTTGTCCTTGGATTATTTTTCGTTCTACTTTGGGGTTTTTTAGAATTGGAAGCAATGTGTGGGAAAACAATACATGAAAGGAAAAAATATCCAACTTCTGGATTTCAAAATAGGCTTTACCAGGACTTTTTCCCTTATGCATGGTCAGTTTTGGACTGTAATATCATTGTATTTTGACAATGTCTTGTTTACTCCCATGGCTTCTTCTTAAATTTTACCCTGTGTTCTTCCCTTTTCTTGAATATTTCCTTAAGCTCTCTTCCTATTATCACCTTGTGTGGGTTTTTTCTCTACAGCTACAGCTAGAAATTGCCTTATCCTCTTTTTCAGATTTGGAAATAGTTCCTAAATCTCCTTATTTTACCTATCCTGTCACTAATATCGGTCCATTTCTTCTGTCTTGTCCTTTATGTGATGACCACTATGGTATAATCCAAAAGTGTGTATTGGTGAGTTCATGGTGTAGACTTGAGAATTGCCTGTAGGTAGCAGACAGGCAAGGCAGTGTTGGAGCTGTAAAGGGTCTGTGGGCTACTTCCAGTAGTAGATGTTGAGGTTTTATTTTATGACATGATTTAGTGGTGGATCCTGGGGTAAAGGTTGGACTTGATGATCTTAAAGGTCTTTTCCAAGCTAGTTGATTCTATGATTCTATACAGACAAGAAGGAAAACTGGACTGTAGAGACCACTAAGGACTGGCAGGTATTGGTTTAGTTGCAATAGTGCTTGCTGCGCTTGACAGAAAAACATGGTCAGGTCTGTTAAACATGTATTCTTGGGCAATAGGTTGATGGATTCATCAGCACTTCCTTTGAAAGTGGAAATCTACCTATTCATAAGAGTTCTAAATAGTATTAGACCTTCCTTCAAGCTCCAGGACCACACAGGAGTGGAGGCCAATGTACTTAATGCACTGTTCCCTCCATGCATTGGGTAGGGGAAGGGGTGGGTTCTTAGCCATGATGGTCCCAGAGGTGTAGAAGACCAGGCTGTAAAGCCTTCTTGGAGCAATCCAGACATGTTTGTTGCCACAACCTCCCCCAAAACCCCAAAACAACCCTTGGCTTGCTGTACAGCTGCAGGTGTAGCTGTTCTCAGTGGTGGCATCTTGTTGATTTATGCTTTCTCCAAATGGAAGGATCTTGTTGGTTATGCCTTCTCCAACTGAAAGGACTTAACTAACTTCCTCAATAATTCCCATGTTTCTCCCCATCTCCCTAATAATCCTGTAGAAGCTGACAAGGCTTTTTTGCTAACAGGCAGCTTCGTCTTTCAGAGGTGTATAGGAAGGGTTGCGTAGGATGATGGCATCTTCTAGGAGGGCTGAGTAAGGACGCACATGCTTGGTTCTTGGGAGAAGTGGAAGAGGCATGTGGCAGGCTAGAATTGTAATCTTATGTATTTTATGTCTGTCATGGAGCTCTTCAGAGGTTGTTCTTCTCATTGCCACAACATGCAAGGATCTGTAATATTTCTTGGCATCTCAGCCCCCTTGTAACCTATTTGACCGATCTGCCCCTTTGAACAATGGAGAGACATTCTCAGTTGCAAAGACTGTTGTAGTAATACCTTTTTGTTTCACGTGATGAGATGAATCTCCGAGATAGGATCCCCTATCTTCTACTGAAAGGGCTGACTGGAAATTAATTTTATATTGTATTTTTCTGCCATCTATTAATTCTATACATTCACGAATCTGGAGAACAAAATGAATGCCTTAGTGGGATTTCATGTTGCTGATGTAACTCGTGTAATGTTTTATTGTTACACTAGTATATCTTGAAACAAATATTTAGAAGTGGATCCTTTTGCTTTAGCCATGTCCACTATTAGAAACTATAGGTAACCTTGGTACTGATAAGCTAAATACTGGTTTTGCACAGGTGTATTTCAAAGACTGTAACAGCTCTTTTTCCACCTCTCATCTATTTTGGCTGTTTCTCAGATTATGGCATTAATTACCAGGAAGTAATTTCTAATCAACTTGCACGAGGGGTCTAGCACATTTGCTTCCTTTTGCAGATAGCTAGCTATCAGGCATAGCATTGTAAGATCAAGCAGATACAAAGATTTGTGTCATGTCTTTTGGAGTCAGAAATCCTCCTTAAGCCAATGTAGTGTGATGACGTTATAATTTCCAAGAGAAATTTAATGTGAAAACAGTATTCGTATGCATGTATCAGAGGAACACAGACCTGAAACAGATGTAGAGGACACATTTGCATCCACAAAGATCAGTGCACAACTTTGACTGTGGCTGGTAGAGACAGTAACTAATGGATTGGTCTGGTAAGACAGGTTTGATTCAGTTACAAATTAGTCATCATTTCCATGAGTCTTACAGGTATTTAAGCCTTCAAAACTAATTTACAAGATGTCATTTGTGTTTCAAGATCAAATGTGCATTTGCCATTTGAAGCAATGGCTTAGAAACGGGTTTTGTTTTTTCTTGCTCAATAACCATGGGTCAGTCTGTTTCTCAGGACAGCCATACATAACCCAGACTTGTCTGGACCTTAACTGGGACAGATTATTTTGGGAAGGAGTATTTTCAGCATTGCTGTGCCTTACTCCTCTGAGATGGACTGTGGAGCACACAGGGGGCTGATTCTCCAGGGTAATGTGCCAAATGAGCACTGCCAAGGAAAGCTGGCAAAAAGGTGACGGTCCTCTAGCATGGAGCTGGAAAAGGGAGGCAGCGACGTCCTATTTATCCCTACACAACCTTGCCAGGGGAATTCTAATGAATTTGCTTTAATTTACAAAACAAAGCCACTTTCTGCTTTTCAAGAGGGAAGAGCAGTGGTTGCCTAGGATCCTGTTTCCAAGCAGTCAGATACAAACTTCCCTCACTGCAGCAATGAAGATTTCCCTCCCTGTAAGAGGTAGGAGCATTTTGGCCTTTTACCTTGTAGGGTTTGGACCACGTGGAGTGATTTGTGGTGCATACGCAGGATTGTGCAGTGGGGTGTAATGCCTGTGGGTCATAACCACCACTGGTTTGGTTTATCAGGTTGGGTAGCGAGGCATGTATTTTTAACATAAGAATTGATTCCATCTTTCTCTTGTTGAACAGGTTACTTCCTGCAGTAGGCACTTGAAAAAGGAGGGAAAAAAATAAAAGAAAGAAGAAAAAAAAGTGTATGGAAGAAGCTGAAATCAAAAAGCCAGTCTGCGAAGGTCCTAGACTACTTAATAGCATATCCTTCACTCTCCTAGTATTTGTGATGATACTTAATCTCTTGGCCATAACAGTGTGAACTAGATAAGATATGGTCCTCTGTTGCCTCCTGAGCTCTCTGAGATTCAGCAGAAAAGGAGTTTGCATTGAACAAACACAAATTTTTACTTATTACCTTCGTAGCCTGAGAACTGTCCGTTGGTGTGGGATATTGTGGTGGGGACTGACGCCACTGTAGGCTGCTGTGTCAGCATTGCTGAGCCAATGGCCTGTCACATCTACTAAGTGTTTATTATGCAGCGTTAAGCAAAGAGAGATTTGGAATGTCAGTGTTCCACTGGCAAATCGTTTAATTTAGGTATTTTTTTCAGTGATTCCTACCAGCTTATAGAAATGGACTTTCCACAAATAAAAGCCTCAGGCTTTCCATGCACATGTGCACATTTTGGTAACACGAATAATACCGATGGTGAAAGGGAGTCTTTTGTAAACCATCTTGTGAAGTGCTGCAGCATCACTCTGTGCCATTACCCCCCCTCCTCCTTTCTTCTCTGACAGCAGCTGAAATGGCAAGGCTTGGGTTGGCCAGGACTTTGCATCATTTATAGCACTGCTGTTAAATGCTGGGCTGAAATGGGTGGTAGCCCAGCTCATTTGCATGATTTAAAATGCCAGCTCGGTTTAATGTAGAGCAGCTGGTATATACTTAACTCCTTCAGGAGAAAACTTAATACCACCAGATCGCATTATCAGGGGCTAAGCTACATCTACTTCTTTATTTATGTATTCCTTCTCTTTGCTGCTTCCCAGAACATTAGTAGAGGCTATTTCTGTGTTGTCAGGGAAGGGCTTTGCTCTCTATTGATATCTCTGTATCTTGCAGGGTTCACAAAGGAAGCAGTTGGTCCCTCTGTGTGACAAATACTGGCTGTGACTTTCTGTGCATCCACTTACACTGACCTTAGCAGATAGGACTCTAAATTAAGATGTGACATGATGAAGGGTGGCGAGATTAGTTGGAAGAGGGACAGGTGTAGAGGCCTGGATTATATGGATTACTGTATACTCAATTTCTTAGGGTTAAATTTCAAGGTTGAAAATGGCTAATTCCACGATTATGGAATTGGACCATGCTTTCCTAGTCCTGTGGGTGCTGTGCCGGCAGGCAAAGTCACTTTGTGAGGGAAAGAGGAGTTGGAGGATCAAAGAATTCCTTCGCTCCCCTGAAATAATTAGCGCAGGCTCAGTGAGAGGATGGAGGGAGCATAATCTTTTAATACTAACCCTTCTCAAAATTGACCTTGTCACAGGCAGATTCAGCTTCCTGCAGAGGAACAGATGTGTGATAGAGTCACTCTTACTGCATCAGAAATGGAATCCTCTGCCAAAATTCTTTTGCCTTTCCTTGGGCAATGGGCCTCTTATGCCAAAGAGCTCTGAATGTGCCTTTGGATGAGCTGTGGGATACCATGGCATGAAGATTGGATTTTACTAAGTCAGGGCTTCCTTAAGGCACTTATGATGGAGATTTATCTTGCTCTAGAAATTTTTATTCTCTGGAGTCAAGATTTGAACAGAGGTTTCCCATGGAACAGCTGTTTCAAATGGTCAGTTCTGAAGACCCATACTAGTTTCAACCACAAGTCATGGAGCTAGAGAAAAAAAAAAACATATAGAATCACAGAATGGTTTGGGTTGGAAAGGAGCTTAAAGCTCATCCAGTTCCAACCCCCACTTGAAAATGTGTTAGACATCTGAAGATAAAAAAACCCCTAGGAATCAGAAGATATCATGTAGTTATTCAACTGACATCATTGCTGTATTTGGTGTGTAGGACATGAAAGTCACATCAGTACAACAGAAAGGACATGTCTTCCCTAATGAAAACTGATTATTGTTGTCTTCATTGTGAAAGGGAAACCACTAAGAAGATGAAGTCCTATAATCTTCTTCTATGAATGTAGACATGATAAATTGCTCTCAAAAATGAACTGTTTCATCTTGTGTTGTCTGTATGTAAGATGATTAGTATGCCTGCATGCTGAGGAAGGTTACAGCCCTGGATTATATAGTCAAATCATTTATGTCATAGTGTATGTATACCATAACTCAGTTGAACATCTGAATGGTTTTGATGTATAACATGCAAATCATTTCAACCATTTGAGGAAAAAACCCATTTGCTAATAGTTACTCTTAAAAGCAGTAAATTTAGTTAAGCAACATGTATTCATCCCTTAAATGGACAGAAACCATTTTGTGGGCCAGTTTAGAAGGTTCCATTATCACTGAGGTGGTGAGGTTTAGTAAGTGGGTGTCAGGCACCAGGTCAGAACTTCCCAACAAATGATGCTGTTTGTGTTGATCAAGTCTGACTCCGGGCTTCTGGAGCAGAAGCAAATTAGCCAACTCCTCATTTACACTGTGTGTGAGCGACTGTAAGTTAGTAAATCCTCATCAACCATGTCACTTGGGTGCTTGAGGTATTGTTTGTTTCCTTTTTATAACTACAGGAGAAGCTTCTTTATTTTAGTGCTTTTCCATTGGTTAATACAAACTTTCCAGGGATCCAGGCTTGACCTCTAATGCTTATTATTTTATTCCTTGCTATTTTCCACCACAGATATTTTTAAGTCGCAGGTTTTAGGACTTTTCCAGCTGGTCAAAAGGTTAGGAAAGCCAGTTCCACCAGACTGGATGTCCTGTGAAAAAGCTTGAAAGACACCAAGGCTTGTTTACTGGGAGTGTTGAGTCTGGAGAAGAGAAGGCTCAGGGGGAACCTTATTGCTCTCTACAGCTGCCTGAAAGGAGGATGGAGCCAGGAGGTGGCTGGTCTCTGCTCCCAAGTAACAAGTGACAGGACAAAAGGAAATGGTCTCAAGCTGCACCAAGGAAGGTTTAGACTGGATATTAGGAACAGTTTCCTCCCCAGAGGGTGTTCAGGCATTGGAACAGGCTGCCCAGGGCAGTGGTGGACGCACCATCTCTGGAGGTGTTCACAAACTGTGTAGATGAGGCCCTTAGTGACATGGTTTAGTGGTGGCCTTGGCAATGCTGGGGAATGATTGGACTGGATGACCTTAAAGGTCTTTTCCAACCTGGTTGATTCCATAGAACTAATTTTTATGGCAATTTCATTTTGAGCTGTGCCTTCATGCCAGGAAGACTTTCAGTCCTAAAAGGGCAGGGAGGATGCAGTGGTGAGCCTGTGGGCCCTGAAGACCCACAGGCCATCAGTGTGGCTTCAGATCAAGTCACCTCCTTGCTTGCTGCTGCAGTTTATCAGCAGCAACTCTCTTATCTCACAGGTGTTGTGTGGAGATAAATCCTTTATAATTCCAAGCAGCTCAGGTAAAGTGATACCTGGAGCCATGAGGTGACCTTAAATAGCTAGCTGTGTGACTCTTACGCATTCATGCTTCGGTGTGATCTGCTTTCTACCTGAAGAAAATAAAATCAGTAAGGAATACTTAAATCAAAACAAGAGATACTTGATTTAAAATCCCTTCCACTCATGATTTATGGATTTCAATAAAACTTGTGAAGATAGAAGGCTCATCATGACCTCTTTGTTAGGAGAAGTTTCTCAACTATAAACAGATATCATTACCTTTGACTGTGCCTTCTGAAAACAGTGATTTAATGCTGAAAATAATTTAAGGAGAAGGTAAGAACAGAAGAGCTGCATACTCCATTTCAAATTATAATGAGGAGTTTGTGGGCTGTGGGTTACCATCTGCACTCCACTTCCATACCATCTGCCTACACAGAGAAAATAGTAGGATATCCTTAGTGGGATGTCCTGCAATTAGGAAGCCACATAACAACCACCAGTTACATGTGAAGGCCTTGGAAGATTTGTAATGAAATCCAAGGCTATGAAAGTACTGCTCTGGGAAGGAAGAGAGGAGTGTAAAAAGGGATGCTGAGATTTTGGAGGACTGAAAAAGGAGATTTTAAGCCCGGGGAATGACATGATTGACTCTGTTAGTAGAAGCAAGGAATCTGCAGAGTGGTAATTCGTAGCATGTAACACAGTCAGCTGGGAACTCTCCGCGGAGGCTGGAATTATGCTAATTTATGCAGTTCACATTGCTACTGAGGTTTAAAAATAGCTTTTCTAGAGAACCGGAGCTACCGTATTGCTGCATGCGGCAGGGTGGCTTTGTGTTTGGCTTTGCAAATGTCACTAGGTTGAACACAGACCCAAACCCTACCTGCATGGTCCTCTTCCGTGAAGGTCCAGCTGGTTGTACGGCATTGCATTGCTTCCAGTCAAGAGTCAGGAAGGGAGATGTTAGTCCTCTGGCTTCCAAATGGCACAAAAGTGTTAATGGATACTGTGAATAGCTGTGGTGTTAGGCCTGAGGCTGAATGCCCAAAAGAATAGTTCAGATTAAAGTGTGTTTTGGGTTTCTTGGTAGCTGGATTTATTTTGCTGATCCTCTCCCCTGTGGCTAAAGATGTGTGGTACTTTGTAATACATCAGGAGTTATTTGCCTCGCCTTCTGCCACTCTACACATCATTGTTTTCAGTCCTTATGGGATGTTAGGAACAAAAAGAGAGGGGAAAAAATCCTCCATGTATTAGTTGTGATTAAAACCAATTTTCAAGTTGTCATAGTTGAACTGAATTTCCAAAGAGTGTGGGTGAAAGTGTGAAATAACAAGCATATCGCAGCTGGGTAATTTTTTATTCTGATTTCTTATTTAAATTCTGAAAGAGCCAGAATGTATCTTGCAGTCGAAGTTGGAACTTAGCTTCATGAATAAAACCACAGACAATATTGGAACTGGGTTTAAAGGCTGAAGCAACCTCGGACAGAAAGTCCTAGTTTGCAGCTTGCATTTGAAGAGCTGTTCCTCTGATGAGATGATGGCAATGGCTTTTGCCTACCAGAAGAGAAATCCTGTATACCCTAAGAATGAATGTGCTCAGTTTTGCAAGTCCACAGTGATGGGTGGAAGACATAATATAATATAATATAATATAATATAATATAATATAATATAATATAATATAATATATAATATAATATAATATCCTTTTCTTCCACCACCTTCTGTTGTCTTTACAACTTCTTTCCAAGTCTTATGGTAAGATGTCTGATAAGGTCTTTAAGGTTTTTAATGCTTCCACCCCTCTCCTAGTTGTGGGCATCCCTTAACATTCTGCAGCTGACTGCTTCTCTTTCCCTCCCAGTCAGGTAACTCAGCCCTTCCTGATGGATGCAGCTGGGACTGACTGCTCTTGCTCATCAGCCTTTAGCCACACATGGGAGCCAGGTGCTTCCCAGTGCATCTCCACAGCAGGGAGTTAGTGTTAGAGCATTGGATTGGGCTGGAAAAAGTGGGAGACTCCAGGTAGATGTTCCTCCAAGGTCTAATTTCTCTTCTAGATCATTGTACTGCATAGAGCTGGCAGGGTTTTATGGTTTATCGTGTGCATCTAAATTGGTTAATATTTTGTAGGTGAAACACATGGGAGGGAGATTGTCTGTGTCAGATAGCTGTTTTAAAAGAATCAGTTGTTAGTGTTTTGTTCAAATTCTTCCTCTAACTCAGCTAAGGAAGGACAGATAACCCTGAAGGAGACCTTGGTGTTCATGCTGTCCCTTCAGTAGCTAGTGTGGAAAGAGAGATGGGTGTGGGTGTATCTCATTTAACGGAAAAATCTTAGTAGAGAGCAGTGGTTACAATGCAAGTTGTTCAAGGTGTGCTTTGGGATCACATAAAATGGTTTCTGACTGGGTCAGTGAGTGCAGGCCAGGAGCGTGGCTGATAGGCAGAGAGGGCCCTGTTGATCTTTGTGGTGCTGGAGATGGTCTGAAGTCATCCAGGATTTAGATCAGCCTCTAAGTAAGTCTGAAAAGCAGGTATAGGTCAAAGACTATGATTTTTGCCTACCTTATCATCATTCCAAATGTTACTCTGATGAGGTCAGATCAGAAATGCAACTTTAGATATGGATTTACCCAGGAATATGTCCTTCTTACAACTCAGTTTAAAAAGCAACAAAAGCCAAACCCCGCAGATTTGTTAACTAAAGTGCCTGAGAAGTTCAGAAACAGTATTCCTGGGATACTGGATGAGGCAAGATTGCTTTTTGGTTTACAGTGTCATAATCTAGTGTGATGCCTGCAGCTCTGCTTGTGTATGTGTAGGAATTCATTTCCATACACCATGCCTCCCCTGTCTCTTGATCTAACTTACACAAAATAAGTCGTAAAATCAGACCATTGGGTCCTAACTCACCTACATAGAATACTTATTGAAAGCTGAGGAATATAAGCACAATTTTTGATCAAGCTTTCTGTCCAATTACAGGTCTGGTGTATTTCTGTTGCTCTGAGGTTACAAAAAGCACCTGTTTTTCCAGATGCTATGTGTTTGGGGGCATGTTTGGGCACATGTAGTGTATGGATAGTGAATTAGTAATGTGTTGCATGCTATTACATGAGAGTACACATAGCATCATTTTGTAAGGAAAGTGAAAAACATAAGTAATGGTGTTCTGTAGTAGCAGAAAATTAAGTGGCTTACAGGTAATGGGAGATTCAGGGCCATATCTAACCCTCTCTGAACCAAAAGCCACTGAAGAGGGGATCAGTTTGCAGAAGTAAGTGGATGTAATGGACAGCCTGCATGAGGCAGTGATGCCTCCTGCACAGAAACAACAGGTTTTGCAAGCTTGGAAGTGGTTATTCATAGATTATTGGGAGCTATTTAGGTTAGACCCAATCCTTGGAATCATTAAATACGAATAGCTGTGGGGGTTCTTTTTATTCTAAATGGCTAATCTGACACAGAATTTAACTACTAGCAAATGAAAAGAAGTTTAGGATAGGGAAGGGAAAAAGGTAGTAAGCAATTCCTACAGTTGGCTGGGCTGCTATTGCCACCTGGTGGTTTTGGACAAACCGAACAACTATTGGGTATCAGAACTGCTAATTGCTCATTAAAGATACACTTTTATTATAGATAATTCTTTCAGTGAGGAAATAAAAATCCTCTGTATTTTATGGCTAACGTTTATTTTGGGCATAGACAATGCTGTAAAAAATAATAATTGAACTTTTCTCTGAGCATTATCAGATTCTGAATAGCAGCAAGTTTTGGGGGGAGCTGGTTGCAGTGCGTGAGAGGTGGTTTGTGTGGGCAGCCCTTTGGAGAAGGAGAATAAAAGAGTAGCTGGGAGTAGCTGTTCCTGGTAGGACTTGACCTGCCCGAGCTGGTGTCTGTGGTGGAAGCTTTGCCTTGTTTGTGTGGAGATACTTTGCTCTGACTGGGGAGAGCAGGGGGACAGTAGTTACCAGTCCATAGGTTTTCTGGTGGTTCGGGTGAGGTATGGCATGTATAGCTGCTGTCATCCTGGTGCAGCTGAGGTGGCAACAGGCTGTGGTTAGTGTTTTAGTTTCTTTTAGTTGATCCTCAAACTTAACTGCATCAGGCTCAGTACCAGTGGCTAGCTTCAGCAAGCAGCTGATTGGCTTTGGATGGCCTGTACTTGTGTGGCTGGAAACCCATAAAATAAGTATGATTTGTGAATCCATAATCTGCCTGTGCTGATACAGGCAAGATTCTGCCCTGATACAGGGTGACAGGACAGAAATCAAATGGGAGGTATTGAGATGTCCTCCCAGCCGCAGAGCGTCTCCATCAGGAACGTGCTGTGATTTGGTGGCATATGGAAGCAGTTAATGAGCAGCTCTGAATTGCTTCAGCCTGGTCCAGTCACTGCGTTACCCGGGCAAATTAGATTTCTGTAAGTGATTAGTGTCTTATCTTGCTGAAATTAGTGGATCATTAGCAAATTATGACTTTTTGCACTTAATGTGACTTAATTGTCCTTTCATTATATAGAGCTTTATTGCAATCCTTTTAGTAGGGGAATACAGATTAAGTTATAGCTACCAAGAAAAAAGGAGACGCCTGTTCAGCCCCTCCTGTGGAGTGACAAAGCCACACTCTGTAGCATAGTCTGTAGATTCTCTGTCTCTACAAAACATCTGCATCTGCTGGAGTATTTCAGGGCTTTGTCATGGTTTCCAGTGAAGCTCTGGCATATGTTATGTGCTATGAATCTTTCAGGCAGTTCTTGGAAGCTAAGGTCATCTTTGTTGGGTATGGAAATCTGACCTGACCTGTAGGTCTGACCTAAATGTCTCTTTCCCTCTGTTGTAGCTGCCGTGTACTATGCTACAAAATCTCTTTATTTCAGGGGAAAATGTAAATCTATCACAAGCAATTCGTTGGGATTTGGGTTGAGAAATTCAATGCATTCTTAGATCTTTCAGAATGAAAGAAAATAATTTTAAGAGGGGGGAATAATGTTCTTGAAGCAGCTATATTGTCCTTGTATTATCTTTGTACTTCCAAAGAAGCAACCAAGACTCTCTATGTTTCAGAGGCAACAGATCCCATAACGCTGTCAGAATCAAGTGGACCAGCTGAACGGCCCATGGCACCCCAGCAGGGTGACAGAGCAAATCTGTCCTGGCAGCAGACCAGAAACAAGGACTTGGACTTAATCTAATGACTCTTAAGAGAGTTGTATGGGTCACTTGTAGTAATTTTCTTTTCTTCCCACATTAGCAAAGTCCTTTTCCCATTTCTTTTACCAATACAGTTAATTAGACAGAGTGTGCTGGTCTTACAGGACCTGGAAGATATCTGAATAGTTTGCCTTGTGGTTGAAGTCTCTTCCCTCACCAATACAAAATGCAGATTTCACTTGGCTCTTTGAAGCCACTATCCCACTGAATTTTTGGCTGCAGGGGGGCACCATCCTGACTAGAAAGTGTAGCTTTACTGTAACTTGCTCTTCTGCATTATAATTAAGGCTCATTTGATTTCCAGGCTTGTTAGCAGTAATCGGTTTTGCCTAGAAGTGGTTATAGCAGCAGGAAGCAGGGCAGGTTTTGTCTGTCAGTTGTTAACAATTTCAGTTATTAACATACCCTGAAACAGATGCCAGACCTTATTACTCATGTGTGATGGCTGGGTTTTATTTGTTGCTTTTTTTCTTTCTGCTTCATATGTGCCTAATCCTTACAGTACTTGGAAAATGACCTAGCTGACCTGGCCTGTTGAAGGCCAGGTTAGATGGGGATTGGAGCAACCTGGTCTAGTGGAAGGTGTCCCTACCAATGGCAGGGGTTGGAACTGGATGAGCTTTAAGGTCCCTTCCAACCCAAACCAGTCTGTGATTCTATGATAATACTTGGATAGACATGTTTTCTCAGTGTAACCCTCGAGATCCGTTTCTTGCTTCCTCTCACAATAAATACTGATGTAGCTTACCTGGGAATGAGCACTGAGGTTTATTATTTAGGTAACTAAAAAAAAAAAATAACATTGTGGTCACAACTAGCACATTTTAGGATATTCAAAGCATAGTTTGACAGTTTTAAAATCTGTTAAATAGCTTAAAAGCAGTATTAGTGTCACCTCCTTAGGGCATTGCTTGATACCAGTGAAAGACTGTTTAATAAAAATAAGTAGTGCTTAATTTTATGTAATAAACCAGGTCTGATTCTTTTCTGCCTTGCAGCTGATGCCATTGCTAGTTACACAAGTTGAATATGAAGGTGAAATGGTAAGTTACGTGGTCACATTTCAAGGCAAAAAAGAGTCATATCTTAATTGGATTATTTTTTTAGTCATTATATTAAGGTACACTCAGAACAGAGCAGTAATAATGTTAGTAGTAAGGTATTTAGCTAGTTAGACACCCAAGCAACGTGAAATGGTGCACGTGGGGAAAAAACACTGCCTTATATTCTAATATGACTTTATAACTAAAAACCTATTTAACTGTTTAAGTGAACCCCAGACAAAATGCTGGTGTTATGTCCTTGGAGAGGCATCTCACATTGGTGTTGATAAATAAGTTATTTTAGTAAATGGTAATTCCTTTGTTCAAATCAGACTAGGCTGCATATCATAGTTTAGATTCAGCTAGTGTGGGGAGTGAATCAAAGTAATTAGCATTTTCTTTGCCACTGTCATGTAAATATAGAGCAACTTTTTTTAATGTGATTTGAAATGGACTCAGAACAGTAGTAAAACTTCTTTTGCCATTCCTGGGGTCAGGATGTGCTCTGTTCATTAGTGCAATATAAAGTGAACTCAACAAAATGCTGCTGGTTGTTTACAGTGGGGCCTGCTGTAGCTTCTTTGTATTTAGTCACTTTATCATATTTTGAGATACAGAAAAGTAACAATGCCAGTGAAGTGGAAGTAACCCTTAATGATGATAATATATGGGAAAATAAGATTAAATTTTAAATCTATATCCATAGCTATGCTGTTTTACTAATCCACCAAAACCATAAACCTACTTGATTAACGTTTAAAGTAGAATTGTGTTTATTTTCAAAGCAGTGATAATCCCTTTAGAAGACCAGAAGCATCAATTCAGCATCTACTTGAGTGACTAGAAAAGCTTTGCTTTGAGAAAAGTTGTTTCCGGGGCCCCTTCCTACGCAGCTCATCAGTTGTTTACCCTTTAGAGAAATCTCTTTTAAAGCAGTAGGAACATGTTGAGATTTGGCTGTATGCATACAGTATCACGAATTAGAATTTGCATTTCCATTTGATAAAGCCTAGAGCACTCCTTCATGATAAATATCATCATCTCCCTTTCTTTCTTTGTCATTAGCCTTTCTGCTTCTGTTCTCAATCCCGTTCCTTGCATTTATGTCTTTCAGCCTGCAGAGCAGCCAAGTTATGTGTTTTGCTGATTTGTAGCCTGCTGAAAACTCTTTTGAGCTTGCAGCTATTTCACTGTTTTCTTAATTGACAAGATTGATGGGATGAAAATTGAGACAGAAGTTGAAAGCATTTCAGATATTCTCAAAGAGAGAAGTGTGGAAATTAAGCAAAATTTGTTTTCCACTCATTGGACTTCTGGCATGTTATTTAAAAAAATCTCAAGAAATGACCATGAGGAATAGGGAAAAACATGTGGTAAGTACAAATTCCTTGTTGCTTTTGCTGTTCTCAAAGTGCCCCTCTGCGTGAGCAGTAGCACAAGGGAAATTCCAGCTTCCCAGAAGTGCAGTGAGCCAAGGGGAGGCTGGCAGAGGAAGCAAGAGAAGACCAGCTGGAAGTGGGACACAAAAGAGCAGAAGGAGCCCAGACAACTGCAGAGAGAAGTTTTTGCTTTGACAGGCTAATCTTTTAAGATGTTAACATACTATGGAACTACAACATGTTTCACTACCCTGTGAAACTTTCAGTTACTGCGCATCTTGTATGCAGTTACAACACTGCTTTTATCTTTGGAGTTCAAAAGATTATCAGAAGAGACACGCATTGTGCTCTGTCATTGAGGAGCTAATTATTTAATTCCTTGTATCTTTGTTTTGTAATGTCAAATGAGTGCTCTTCTTGGTGCAGCCTGCCATACCACTGTAAAATGCACAACTAGTGTTTCTCTGTGTGAAGAGAAAGAATCAGTGCATTCAACTCTAAAGACTCTGGGTATGCTGAGGAAGAAGAAATCATTCCTGCTGTGTGTAATCATATCAAGACACTTTGTTTTTCACAGCAGTATTGCTTGTGTTTAAAAAGAAAACCCAAGTGTTTCTCAGTTTCTCACTATAATTTCTCAGGTAAAAGGTTCACTGCGGGTACAGAAAGCTTATAGGGGAACTTTTTGAAATCCTTTTTGGTTGGGCTATTGAATGAAGTGTGCATTTATTGAGTGGAGGGCCATAGCGTCCTTGTTGCCAGTTTAAGCATCCCTAGCACAGGACCAGGGTTTTTCCTCTATTTCTGTACCATAGGTTCTTGGAATGTGTTGGGTTGGAAGGGACCTTAAAGCTCATCCAGTTCCAACCCCTGCCACAGGCAGGGACACCTTCCACTAGACCAGGT
>JANHGB010009697.1:0-43411 GCA_026283785.1 Coracopsis vasa | reverse complement strand
TTGTGATGTATGTTTAACTGCCACAGTTACTGGGTTTGGGTTGTCTGCTGCTTTATGGCTTTTGGCATCTGCCCACAGAGTTCACATCTCGGTTTTGTCACAGTTCTTCGATATGGAGTAATACATTGGTTATTTAAATGAATTGCATTCAGGCTGCTCTTCTGCTAGCCTTTATGTTGATTTCCAGTGCACACAGCATAGCACAAAAAGGAACATTTTCTACACGTGGGATAGGTTTTCTTGCATGCTAAGAACCTTTGATATGTGAGCTAACAAATAAACGCAGACAAGGCATTCCAGATTTTGGAACATGAATGTTAATGTGCTCATTCTGAAGAGGAGAGTTCTCGTCTTTAGATGTGCCATGATTGTTTCCCGTATAGTTCTTCTATGAAGATTTGGTGTTGCTAGAAATATGTTGGAATATGTACCAGAATGTTTCAAGTACCACAGCCATCTACTTTAAGGCCATTCCAATATCTTTTAATTTACCTTACAGCCTGTCCTTTTCCTTGAAACCAGTCCATATTCATCCTGAGCTCTACAAAGAAGAATAAGTTTAAATTGACCTTCTGGACTCTGAGTTTTCTCTGTCTGTCAAGGCAAAACAAGCCATTCTGCCTCTCTCTCTCTTTCACATGCTTACTGTAAATTTCAGCTGGATAGATACAGCAAATACTAATGTAGCCTGATGGATCATCCTCTTTGAATCTGGATACAAATATCTGTACTTGTAAGTATTCAAACTTGCAATCTGTCAATGGCCTTGAGCTAAGAAAAAGATTTCCATGTAAGCAAAAGAAATATCGTCAAGTTTAACCATCAAGGCAACATTTGTCTCAAGCACTGGATTTAGTGGGAAATGACCAGAGTGATAGGGCTCCAGTTACTGACTTGTATAGCAGTAATTTACTTACAGCAGTTTCTGGCAGAGCAGTTGACTTGTACAGCTTGCGTCCTCTTAAGTATTTTTAAAATGTTAGATATTTATTATGTCTTTGTGGTAAGTTTTATCTATTGTTCTGGTCTAACTGTAAAGAAAACAAGTCATCAGTATGGACACCGTTGTTTCTGATTCTCCTGTATGTGTTGTGTCAATGGACTCTTCAAGTATTTTGTATATTCCATAATACTTTTATAGAATATGGGTACAGGTCAACTGCAAAAACAGCTGCTTTTTGAAAAAGGATAAAATTTAGAATAGTAATAGCTGCAGTCAAAGCTTGTAGAGACTTTCGATGTTGCTGACCTGTTTCTTAAATTGACAAACTATAGTAACTATTTCAAAATTATTAAGATTTAATAGTACTTGAGTACATCAATTAAGTTTAAGAAATAGAGGTCTTCTGTAAGTATTTTCTGAAACAACACATCACTAATGTTTATATATTGTGATAGGAAGACCTGTTTCATCCTGTACTGGCTCTAGTTTTGGCAGTTACTTGAAAGTGTGTTTTTCTTGATAAAATCTGAGCAGCAATAACAGTAAATGTATTTACACACTAGATAAAACTAGTTTAAAGATGCTGAGAAGAGTAGGTGGTTCAGACATAAATGATAATTGCTTTATTTGTCAGGGTTTTTATATTAGAAGTCAGCTGAACTTAATAGGACTGATTTTATAAATGTATTAAAACTTTCAAAGTAGTAGTTTTTGTAAATTATTGCAGTTTGATCATTTTTATTTACAATACATAACTGATAGGCATGTCGGAGGAGATGTTCAGCTATTCATTCTCAGTAGAAAGTGACATGTTCGCTGTATTTTGTCTTTAATTTCAAGAGTTGGAAGTGTGGATTGTTCTGTGGCTCTGATATAATGCGTTATTTGCATGTGTTTTCTGTTTAGGTTTAATCTTAAAAATGGAATGGTACACATCATACATAGGATGTGAGATTTCTAAAGTGCCTTTATCTGATACCGCTCAGAGAATTATGGCAGCTTTGCAGTCTATTCCTGTAGAAGTTCAGACTAGCAGAAAAAAGAACCAGAGTGAGTAAATCTCAGCGTATTTAAGCATTTCCATTTTCAGTTGAAAAATTGAAACCCAAACAAATAAACCAGTATCAAATCTCTGGTCCCTGTTTAAAAGGAAGAGAAAGGTGAGAGTTTAGATTTCCAGGATTAGAAAAGGAGTTAAGCTGTAATTGTGACATTTGCTGGGGCTTTTCTGATTGAATAATACTCTACGAGTGCAAAGAACTAGGATATTAGCAGTATCCTCAACTTCGTTATTGTTTCTTCCTGTCCCTGCTAAGTGGTATAGAATTAGGTGAGAATTTCATACTGTCAATTAACTAATACTGTAAATTCAATGTATGCAGTAACTTGACTCTGGACTAGGTACTTAAAGATGACTAGAGGTACTGAGAACTTGCCAGAAGGCCCGTAAACCCTCCAGACTCATGTTTGTCCTTTAAGCGCATGTTCATTAGCAACTTGCTCCTTGTGAAATGCTAGGGGGAAGAGTGAATACAAGTCCCAGAGGTAGAGTGAATTAGCTAATGTTAAAAGTGCCTCAGCAGATCTCTAACTATTGAGCAAATCTTAGTCAGAATGTTGTGGATACTATGGAGTTTTGCAAGATGGAATTTTTATTCTCAATTCTGTGCATTTCACAGAATGTAGCTCTGGAAAGAAGTAGATAGAATTTTGCTTAATTTCAATTGTCTGCTTTCCTCTGAGAACTAGATCCTGGCACATCTGGTGAAGGCGATTTAAATCTAGCACTTGTTCTTGTGTGCATGGTGTTTGTTGCAGCCTCTGGTTTATTAAATAACAGGTCAGGTGGTTCTTTCAGTAGCAAAATATTGGATGAGTGGAGCCTGATGCTGTAGCACTGAAAAGGGTAATTCATTGCTGCATAAATCAGTGATACTTGAAATACAGAATGTGGATTCATTTTAAAATGGTACATTTGGACCAAACCCCATATTATTGTAAAGAAAATCTTTTCCCTCTTCTGCCTCAGTTTAATTACTGTTTCACTTTTCTTGCTACTGTGTCATTTTCCTTCCCTTAATTTTCTTGTGTTATGTTCTTTGTCATAGACTGTAGAACTCCGTGCTGTGTGATATCTCTGTCATTTGACCTTGCCCACTCTTGATCCGTTCATTCCGTGTCAAGCTGTAAAAAACACCATGAAGGTGTCTGGTATCTTTAGTCAAATGAGCTTGCTGTCTTTGTAGTGCTGTGAAATCCTTATTCTCTAGGGAGTGTAAGAACAGGATAAGCATTTAGTGGTGGCAGGTCACATGACTGGCTTTTCTTGCTCTTGTTTTCTGTTAGTGATTATGCTTGTTTCTAGTGCCTTAAGAGCAAATTTTATTTGAATTGTTTTAAGGGAATTGTTTGTATGTATATATGTATGTATATATGTATATATATATATATTTAACTGGATCAACATGGATCTGGAGAGAAGAAAAGGTTTGCCTCCCTTAAAAGTAAAATAAAAATCAAAACCCAGTTAAAACCCTGTCATGTTAATCGGTCTGTTTCAGACTTTAATGAACTCTATTTAATTGATATATCTTTAAATTCTGCTTACTGGAAAATCTGTCGTTGGAAGGTAAATACTGGGTTCAATAGGGACAAATAGCTGCAATGTTGAACTAGTGGGTGAAATTCTCTGGTTACCTTAGCAGTAGAGCTTGTAATGTTCCATCTAGTGTCAAGGAGTTAGGAGGGAAGGATGGGTTTCTACTGCCATCTGGTGATACCTTTTCATAAACCAGCAATTTGAGGTTGCATAGCTCTTTAGATACCTGTCACCCTGAATACTGAGTGCTGAAGGAGAGAAATGTAGTTGTCATCATCTTCTCTGGAGGGTGAATTTGTCAAGAAAAAATGTCTAGCTGTGAAACAATGAAAAGTATTGAATGTAAACTCAGTCACTGTAATTCTTTAATTATAATTGTATTGTTGTAGGAAGTGTTAAGAAAAACACACCTAAAATGAAGCTACAAATACAGCCAGATTCACTATTGTAACAGCTCAGGTTAGAAGTCTGAGCTGGAGTTAAATAACTGATTATACACATAGACCAACATGAACCTGCATTTAGTACTATAGTAAGCTTAGTTTCTTATGGAGACTAAGCTAGTTAGTCTTTGAAAATGCTTTTTTGAGTATTTTAAGTACAGGGTCCTGATTTGCCTAGATACCTTTTTTCTTTTTTTTTTAAACAGCTTCAGTAAATGGAGATAGATCACCTTATGCTTTGTTTGATGTTAGTCATCACCACATTAGGTTCAGAAAGTGTCTTACTGCTGGCAATACAAATTTCGTAGCTGAAAAGTGTGGTGGAGTATTTGACTTGGTATAGACCAGAAGTTAGAAGGGGACAAAATGCATATTCTACCCATGAGGTGTCTCTGGGCTGGGCAGTAAAATAATCTGGAGATAAAGGAATCCCAACTAACTGCAAAGTCTGTGGAGACACCCAAATATTGCTGGCCTGTTGCTCCTTGTTTCAGTCCAGTCTTCACTTGCTTCTCCTCTTCTTGGGGCTGCTGAGCAGTGTTGAGGGCAGAAAAGAGAAGGCATGCCCTGATTCATTTAGCAAGGTGCAGAGCCCTGAGGTACATTTGCAAAGCTGCCTTTATGCTACAGCATCTCTGCTTTCAGTGCTGTGTGGTAAATGTCACTGGTGGCTTAGTGGTGGGCCAGGCTGGCAGCTGCGCTGAGGCACAGTTTGGCAGCTCTGAATTCTTATTCTTTTCTGGTTCTATGGTACCTGTTTACTACAAGGATGAGGAATGGGGAAAAAGATTATCCTTTGCAGATGAAGCATGGTCAGTTCTCTGTAGGGTATGATATGCTAAAGATGTATAAGCAAATAGTGTTTTGCGGAAGAAAATTATTGTGCCTGATTCCAAGAAAACAGTTAAACTGCTTAAGAGACCAAGATGGATCTGTTTTCTTTAGAGAAGGAAAGATAAGTATTTATGGTACTACCGTAATGCCTTTTAATACTGTGGAAAATGTCTGCTTTGTAGCAAATTTGAATTAATTTTTTCTTAATGGGGGCAGAGCATGCTTTTGCATATGCATATTTAGGAACCTGCAGGGCCCTTTTAAGCATGAATGGTATTAATATGATGAAAATGGTTGTCATGGAAAATTTTATTGCAATTAGTTTAGGTTTGGTAACATTGTCAGTAATGTAACAATGTATGCGTATCCCAAGTTAATATGTGCTGCTCTCAGATTCACTTGTAGTGTAAAATGTTTCCCATTCTTTTTTTTAAAGGTATAGAGAAGACAAAGGACAATAAACTAGGTGATAAGGATGCACAGCTGAAAAATGAAAAGGCAAGCATTTTGTGATATTGAAGACCACTAAAAGCAGTCTTTCTACAGTAGGTTTGAAGTTGGTATAGACTGGCACTTCCATAACAAGCTTTATCACAATATAATGTATACACTCATAATTAACTTTCCCCTGCCTTATTTTGCACTTGGCATCTATTTACCCAAGAGTCTTGGCCCCCTGGCCCCACTTCTGTTACTTTTTTTATAGCAAGTTAATTGTGACAGATTGGTTAGAAATAAATGAGGTTGCCATGTTTATATAGTTCTGGGTTTAAAAACGTTCTGAAACATCTGTCACTGAACAATCACTAACAAATAATCATAAAGTGAGCTGCTTTATATGAAAATTACTTTGTATTAGGAAGCTTAATTTTTGATTTAATCATCTCTGAATTTGGTTTAATATACCTGTGAGTGAGAGCCAGCGTAGGAATGGAAATGGAGCCCCAGTTCAGGCTGCAATTGTAAGATCTGTTGAGTTGATCGATGAATTGCAGATACTGCAAGTGTACTACTCCTGTCCCAGATGATAATTTCACAGCCTTCGTTACTCTGACTGGTGCATGTTGCACACTTCAAGTCCTTTCAGGTTGCTCAAGATGCAGAAAACCAGTTTGTTTTGTGGGATTGAGATGGTTTCCTACAAATTAAATTGGCTTGTAGATAGACATGCAGCTGTGGATGTACATGGATCATAATGGAAGCTCTTTTTCTGGGGATGGGGTGCTAATTTTGACACACTGTATCTAATGAAATTTTCCTAGATCCACATAAATTGTGAAACTACATCCTGGGAGTTGTTTTCTCTATTTCCAGCAATGTCATTATTTCTAGTAGAAGATCAGTTCTTCCTAGAAGCTTCTGCTCCTCTCTGTGGTTAATTGTAGTTCCAGCTGTATTATTCTGACTTGATAATTAAATTGCTATGTTCTTATTTTTGAACCTCTAAAAAAGAAACATTTATTCCTGATTCCATATTTAGTTGAGCATCCCAATTCAAATTCTACTGTGTTAAACAATACAACTATTTGCAGTTTGACTGGAGAATACAGCTGAGTGAATTAGTTGTCTTTCTACTGCTCTTAAACATTTGGTCTTTCTGTGATACTATTTCTCCACTTATAGTAACTTTTTACAGTATGCAGTTTTTGATTAACAGTGCGTAAATCCAAGTAATTTGTCTTCAGAACAACCACTATCCATTTTGACAATAGCAAAAGCCTTATTAGCTCCCTTTTTATATTTACTTAGAACCTGTTAATTGTATTTCTGCTCTAGATTTGATCCTGTGAAGTATGATCTCAGGCAATATAAGCCTTTTTCATCTTTTGACTCTAGTTCTGAGGTTTGGGAATACAGGAACTGGGTTGAGAAATATTGCAAAACCAGAACCGCCCCCCCCCAGCTTACTGGCTTTGTCATTCTGGTTTGCTCCATTGATGCAGACGGAGTAGAGATGAACGATACCCTTTGATCAGTGAAGATTGTCATTGTGGGGAATGAATGGGAGCCTTGCACAACAGTAGCTTGTGGTTCCTTTGAAGTGAGTAGGCCCTGGTTTTAGGAATGGTAATGGCAGCAGAGATACTGAAGGAGACTGCTCCAAGAGCAGAAAATGCAGTCATTATTAGAGGCTTCAGTTACTTTTCAGTGGAGTGGGTGAATATTAAGCTTATGCATGATGCTGAGACTAAGAATTAGGAAGCAACTATTTTGTGTAACAGTTGAAGAACTCACGAGACAAATTGTGTTGTATTTGATTCTGTGTGAAATCAGGTTCAAAATCTTCATGTTGAAAGATGCTGTGTCAGGGACTGTAATCTTTCTGAAGATTAAAAGATAAGTCATTATAGGAATGTGTAATTTCAAAAAATGAAGGAGCTTTTTAAAAAAAAATAAATGGAATTTCCCCTCCAAAGCCAAAACATTTGTAGGTAGTATAGGGATCTATTCAGAACAAAATATTGGAGACTTAAAACAAATACTAAATCAGTCCAGGAAAAAGGAAGTATGGCTAAATGTCTGTATGAAGAAGACCGCTAAAAACGTCATCATGCAAAATGCTGAACTTGGCGATACTTGTATTCTTTTATAGTTACCTCATTTGAGTAAGTTAAATGTAAATATAATAGTATAGTCTGAGTAGAATTTGAGAAGCAGCTTGCAAATGCATCACTAGTAATCCATCATCTTTCCAAATGCTCAGGAGTCAAAAGCTTGCCAGCTACTGTAGGACCTGTTGATGGTCAAGGCTTAAGAGGAGTATTGAGGGAAGGTACAACTCTATATATCTGTAAATAGTTAAACACAGATATACCTTGGGGGATCTTGGAAAAGTTGCCAGCTACCATTCCAGAGTTCCTTGTTTATGAAATGAAGACAGAGGATCTATCTCAGCTGAGGAGGTTGTAAAAGAAACTAACAAAATAAACGCTAAGATAATACTAGGGCCAGTGGCATAGTGAGGAAATTTCTGAAGGAAATCCAGGATGAAGGAGTAAAATCACAACATTAGCATGCAACTTCTTGCTTAATGCTCTTTAATAATATGCTGCTGTAAAGGGATCCAGGGACTGTCTGAAGTAGGAAATCTGTTCTGGGCATAGTGGGTTAAGCGGAATAGAACAAAATAATCATACTCGTGGTAATACATCTTCAGTGCGACTTCCATATACATTTTAGTTACATCTTAGTCTTGCAAGTTGTTTGAAGAAATTGGTGGAGAACCAGTTGACTCGGTGTACTTGAATTTCCAAAGCAGCCATTATGGTCCCTTGCCAAAACTCTTCAGTAAATGAAGCTGTCATGAAAAATGCTCTGAATATTGAGCTAGAGATGGAGATGAATGGTCTTTTCTATCTTCAAAGGTCACAAGTAACCTGGTCACCATGGAGGGCTGGCTCCTGGACTAGATGCATCTTACAGTTGTTTATTTGCCATTTTTAGTGTTGGACTAATAATGGATTAAAACTCAAGCAAACAGTGGTGGGTTTGGATATAAGCAATGTAAACCAATAAAATAATCTTACTGATAAATATGTGAATTTTGGTTTATGTAATGTGCTGCCCCTAAACTAACTCTTTATTTTGTTAGTATCAACATTTTTTTCAAGGAATATCACTTCCTTCAATGCTCGTATAAGTGAACTCATGTGAGTTTATTTGTATTTCTCCTAATAAGTTGAATAATTGGTTCACCAAATAATTCCCAATTTTTCCAGGAGCTTCATGAGTCCACAATTGCCATATTAAAAACATCTGCCAGCCCTAAAATAAATAACACTGGTCAGATAGTCAGGACATTACACAGCAGTGAAATGCTTTGCTGTCAAGATACCAAAAGAGCGAGCTGTTACCAGGATATAAACTTGCCAACATGGGGATATCGAGAAAGAAATCTTGCAGTAAAAGCCAAAACCCAGAAGGAGTGTGAGAAGATTGTAACTGCTCCCCTTAAAAGAAAGCAAGATATGCCTTTAGCTTGTTCAGAGAAAACAAGGAGATTACCTGTAAGGACCTACACTTCCTCATATGAAAGAAGATATGACTCTACTTCTGGACAATCAGAGTCTTCTGAAAATTGCCCTTTTGATGTCAGGAATTTAGGATGTGAAGAAAAAAGAGAATTGCTGACAACTATAAACCAGGCAGCAGCTTTTGTAACTACTATGATATTTCAAGATGGTTCTTCACAGCTCAGCTCGGAGCAGGTTAGTGAGAAATGTTTTTTGTTCAGAGTCAGATTTGTACAAACATTTGAACTGTGTGTGTGACTCCCATGTTCATCAGGAGCCTGGAATCTGGACCAGTTCAAATCCAAATATTCAAATATAAAATGAGGTAAACGTTAATACTTCTGATTACATTTTTTTTTTTTAGTTACCAAGTAAAACCTAAAATAAAAAAGGAATGAAGCTGCTTGGGCTGAAGAGGCATTTGTGTACTTGAAGTGAGACTGAATTGGAGTATTTTTTCCTACTTTTTACTATTTCTGTGACTGGCTTTTTATTTCAAGGCTGAAACGCATGCTCTTCTACTGTGTCAGTGTTGGATGCAATAACTCTCATGTACATAAATAGGTTTCATATTGCAAAATTGGGACATTTTCTTTACAGGCTCACATAAAATCTGCCAGAGGAAACACTATTGTCATTGCACTTAACAGGTCTTAACCTCATCAGTAAAAGGATTTGTTGTGTTAGTGAAGAATCAGACCGGTCAACCTTGCCCTCCTAGTTCCTCTTCAACTGACTGTACTTGGAATGCTGCTAATGAAAATGATAAATTAATTTATTTAAGACTTGAATGGCCATCACTTTGGGAACAAGCACAGCAGGCTCATGAGAGATTCGCTTGGTGAGAATATGTAGGAAAAAAGTACTGTTTTTCTTTACATATACTTTTAGCAACAGTTATGTAGGGTACGTGGCACAGGCTTAATGAGTGTAAGGAGATCGAATTAGCTGAATGAGTCCTATGGCAAGCCTGGGCTAATATAAACCAAATAAGAATAGACTATTCTTTTGGGCTCAGCATATCACTAACTGCAGCCCTGCAGACCTAGGTTGGGATTCTGGTAGGAGCTGTTTATATTCACCAAGTAATCCTTTATGAACAGCTTATAGCTATATGGCACCACAAAATATGTTTCGTTCAGGTTTCTCTTTCTTGTAGCTTATTTTCCGTTTTCTGAACTGCATTTCTTACCTGGTACATTTCTGATGGACATTATTACAGTAAATATCCTTTTTGAGCTCTGCTGATATTTTAAGTTTTTTGAACACAATAGGCCTTTTTACTGGCTTTTGAGATCCCAGATGAAGTTTTCCTAATATTCAATAATAATGTTACATCAGAATTGCAAGATAACTTTTTTAAAGTAAATGCTCTATGTAGCTGTGTAATAAACTTCCAGTTAATATAAGCAAAATCCATTTTTATTCTTACTATTAACTTTGAAATAGCATCCCATAAAGGGAGAAATGAGAACTGAATCAGATTCTTAGATATAATAGTCACACATTAAAACTTCATTAGAATATGTTATGATTTTCAGTAATAACTGCTTTATTGTAAACTGCTGAATTGGAGTTATTAAATTACAAAGCATTCGTTTTCAAGACGTTGGACTCAATTGTTAATTTCATCTCTGCCACTGCTCCACTGTGACTTGTACCAAATAATTTCCCTATACTTCTTTAGCTGTAATACTGGAGTTATATGACAACTAGTTTAATAACTTGTTAGTTTGAATAGAGCTTGTTCTGAGTTGAGAATAACATATCAATAAAGCAGGTACATATGAAGAGTGAAAATTCAATAATAAGTTAATAAGTGTATTAGCATTTAGATGAAACCCATAGGTAATTATTAGTTGTTGGAATAGTGTGGCTGTATAGTAGTGGCTCTACACTGTATGCAGTAATATCTTATGAGCTACACAACTTCTGAGTACTGAACACTTGGTACTGTGCTTTCATACCACCAAAGAAAAATGAACTTGAAAGCTCCATAAAAAATTGCTATTTTTCTATATTGCCCCCCAAACCTTATAAAAGTAACACAAATAATGAGTAAATCTATATACTGATAGATATAATTGGTAAGATTGATTTAAAATAGTGTGGAAACTATAGACATTTTCAAAAGGAATGGAAAAATGTGACATAGGTGAAGTATTCTGGATTTAAATAGTATATTAACACTAGGCAATTATGGCAATTTATATTGTCTAATCATGATTTAAAGTAAGCTTTAAATCATGATTTTATACCACTAAATTAGTTCAGAAGCCTCTGTGATCTTATTTGCATATATTAAAGTATTACAGGGATGCCAGTTGCTGTTTAGGATTAAGATTGCATTTAATGTTGAGTATCAAATAGGATTTGTTTTCTTTATGAATGCATGTTAAGGCATATCTGCTATGGTGTTTGGTTTATTACAGAATGAATTCTCCATATTAATGAATTGAGAATTTAATATTCAAATACAGTGTACTGTTCTTGCAGAAATAAAGAAATGTCTTGTGTTAACTGTTTAGTATTAGGTGCTAATTAAATATATAAAGTAAATAGATTCACTAAATCTAGTAGTGATATAGTGTGCATTAATAAACTGCTTCTGTGCAGGCAAGTGTTGTTTCAAATGCTGCGTTGCAAAGTTCCAATTATTTGTTTCAATGCAAAAGATTTCCTGAGGACTTTACTTCAAGTTTATGGTAATGAAATTAGCTGGAAACAAGGTAACTACCTAATATGTGATATAGTTCTGTCATCTCTGTGCTTTTGATGTTTCTGTTAAAATCACCAGGTGTAGAAGTAACTAGATTAGCGGTTAAGTAATATATGGAAAACCAGTTTTAGTACGATGAAAAGTAGAAACCTTCTTGGAGGAGGTTGTGACCAGAGGCTTGGCATGTCAAGATGATGTATTTCTTCTCAGAGTAGGAATCAAATCATTGAATAATTTAAGCATAGCTTCTAGTGGTAACAAAAGCTCTCAACACAGTCCTGACTAGAGCTGAAAAGGTCAAACTGCTTCATATTTCACGTTCCCTAGAAAAACTTTCTCTGCTCAAGAAGGAAAGGCTAAAATAAATTCCAGAGGTGTTCATAGTTGTCAGAATTGGGAATTACTTGAAGGGATCCTTGGTTTTTTGACAGAAACAAATTAAGACTTTCTTGTATGGATTTAAAAGCAACTACAAATAGGAGGTATAATGTTTATGTTTGCTTTTTTTTTTTTTCCCTTAGAATCATAAAATCCAATAGGTTGAAAAGACCTTTAAGATCATCAAGTCCAACCTTTACCCAAGGACTGCCAAGTCCGCTACTAAACCATGTCACTAAGGGCCCCATCAACATGGTTTGTGAACACTTCTGGGGATGCTGATTCCACCACTGCCCTGGGCTATTCCTATGTAGTCATGATACTGATTGTTTGTTACAGTTGCAAATTCAGTGTTTAACATTTTCATAGTGTAAATTCTTGTCTATTTATGGTGGGTGTCTATAGGAAAGATGGGCAACACTTTAGAGGTATTTCTCAGTATGGGATGTAGCCAAAGTATTTTGATTGACAAAAATAACTTCTTTTTGTAGTTGCCGATAGTGTCGTGTTAGATCCCAGGATTGCAGCGTGGCTGATAAACCCCAGCGACACAGTTCCCTCTTTTGAATGTTTAATCCAGAAGTATTTTGAAAATCTTTGTTCTATGGGAACAGTAAATACAGATACAGGCACTTTGAGAAATGCATCAGTAAGTAGTTTGTTTTCAATTGCTTGTGGTTGGGTAAAAAGTGGAAGGAAATGATGAAAGAATTGCTTTTTCTTACAAAATACTGCAGAAAGTAAGTCACATAGTGCTTTTCTTCTGATGGAAGAAAATTACTATATTAATACTACTTGTTGGAAATTTAATTTTAAAGAAAGGGGAGAAGGGAAGGAGGGTTCACTTCATTCTGCCAAGATGGCATCATATTTTCCAGAAGAGCTGTAAAATTCTCCTTCAAAACCTGAAAGTTCAGTACCAATGTGAATGAATGTGTAATCTCATCCTTTTGCTATCCACCTCCCTGCAAACTGATTTCCAGCTTTCCTTTCAAAAATGTCTATCTAATGCCTTGTTCTGTAGTTCCTGTGAACTTGTAGCCTGTATGTACTTAATTGTTATTAACAATTTTGCTGAATTTCATAGCTGGTAAAGGCACCACATTGTAGGCTGAGGAACAGTAGGGAGTCAAATGTGAACCTTCAAGCATGTGTATGAAAAAACAGTGAATTTTTATTCTTAGCAAGAGAGAATGTGCTTTTTGGAAGGCTATTCCCAGCACTGTGAAGATACCTTACTGTCTGTTGAAACTTATTTACTGAATAGTGTAAAATTTTGGTGTTTGTATTTTGTATCTACTCTGAACACATTGGCCTTCAGAGGTCACTTGAATGATAAAAAGAGATGTGCAGTGTCTCAATGGTGGTTTTTGAAACTGGTCACTTCAGAGGCCTTGCTTGTTCAGACTCGAGTATTGTAATGTGATCATAGGGCTTCTAGGTCAGAAATCCAGATGTCAAGTGGGCTTACAGCATGCACAGAGGTCAGTTGTATCAGCATATACCCATCAGTATAGATAATTCTGAGAGACCAAAGCTATTTACTTTAAAACAATAGCTGTAAACTGCAGTTGTTTAGAAGTTACTGTATGGGCTAAGCTATTAGTGTAGGGAATGGACAGGCAAACTGGCAGAAGCTATGAACTTGTTGGTTATTTCTGTATGTGATGTCCCCTTCTGAGAATCAGCATCCTTAATCTTGTCTCTTTCCTTAGTTTGACTCAGTCTCTTGTTCTTCATATATCGCATCTATTCTTACTTGTAATTTCTCAGCTTCGTCATGCTGATTCCCAGCTCTGAGTTAAATATTGAATTCTTGTTTCCTTCCTGTCCCACTTCAGGTCTAGTTTGTTTCCTTTCCCCAACAATCTCCAGTGCCTTATGCTGACTTGTTCACCCAAATCCCAGTTAATACCTCCCCCTAACATCCTGTGATTATTCCCTCCCCAGTCCTTATGAAATTAATTTGTTCCCTGGACTCTCCCACTTTCTGTTTGGCTTCTCTGTTTGCTCAGTGAGTCCCAGTTCTTCCATGAATGCTGACTCTTTGCCAGATTTTTCTCTTCAGCCTTCTTGCTCTGACTTTACTGGTAGGTTCCTAACAGTTGTTTGTACTCCAAGAGGGATCCGTGTCAGGTGATGTATCATGTCTTGTGCAGCACTCTTTCAGTTAAGCTCCCTCTGTATTGTGCTAGTCCTGTCCACCCGCAAAGTATTTGAAATGGCTGCTATTTTATCCTGTAGCCTACTACTCACCCACACACCTCTGCAGCATAGAATATGTGCAGCTTGCTGCTTGTCTTTATATTTGCTGCTGTGCCAAAAGGCTGAGTTAAAGGGGTCATAGTCCATATACATTGAAACTTTTGCTGAAACAAGTGCTACACGTCATACTGCTCTTGTCATTACTGCATTTGCTGATAAGGAATCTTGGTGTCATCTGAAGCCTGTAGTTGGTCTTACTTCCACCTGCAGAATGGGATCAAGCAAGCTGTCTATTGCTCAAACCATAATATTTCACAGGCAGCTCTTTTGTTCCAGAACCAGTGGGTATGGACAGGGTTTCTTGGAGACAGCTTGATGGCTTTTCACTGTGGTATAGGCCTGCTTATATTAATCTATGTGAAGTGGAGAGAAGTCCTAACTGATAGGACAGTAGTAGACTGTTATAAAACAAGGATGACCACCGGTGGATGTCGATATTTTGTCTTTGGAGAGAGCTCTCTCTGCATCCTACCTTCAAGGGTCTACTTTTTCTCAGTCTTGGAGTGTTCAAGCCTGCTGTAGGCTGAAGGGAAGCCTGTACCAGTAGGTGTCCATATTGTCTACTCACAAATGACCAACACAACCAGTGCTGAAGTTGTATAGACTTGCCCTTGAGCAGATGGGGAACCTGCATGGACTGTCAGGGGAATTCATTACCCCTTTTTAACTCTTTCCTGCTGCTGGGGTCTGCTGGGACATGCTTCCCACTAACAGACATCTGTTTAGTTTTATCTGCTGTTATCTTGAGTATATGGTCGTTGCAAGATAAACACAACTACGGTTCAGGCTTGAGCGCATCCTGAATGACTGCAACACTAGTGCACCTGCATTATATTGTAGGTGGTAGGAAAATGTCTGCAGCAAAGATTGCTCCAAAATATGGATAATTCTTGTTTTCTCATGATATATAAGCTCTTGTAACTAGTCGGTGTCTCCCACTCTAAAAATCAGCACTTCTAAAAATCTGACACTTCTAAAAATCAGTTGGACCAATAAGATAGAGTTCCTGTGATGGCTCTTCCCCAGCTGTGCACTGGAATGCACGGCTCTTTTACAGTAATGTGTTATAATTTGCCCTAAAATAAACTATTTTTCAGTCAGTTTTGGTTCTGTTTGTGGTTCTGTGTTTGTGCAGCAACAAGTAATTTGGATTCCTTCTGCATTCTGTTTGGTTCAAATAATGGATGAAGCATTGCTGTTGTCATTCTGCATCTGCTGTAATGCTTTGGTTCCAGACTTTTGTCTTTTTTCCAATAATGGGGCAGTTTTGCAAATACTAGGCCAAAATTGTGAGGTTTGTGTACGAGACAGATTTTCACACGCTGTTTGGAGGATGGATTATGTTTATCTATTCATGTACAGCTGACTCTTGCACCAGAGGGCATGGGATCAAGTGATAGATGTACTGGTGTCTCAGTCAATGCCGACTTTTACTCCCTAGGAACACAACCACAAGGTTCTGAGAGTCATCCTGAGGTCGATGAGGATTACAAGAAGAAATTTGCAAAGAAATTTTCCTCATTTAATAATAATAAAGTTTATTTTCATTTCATAGCAATAGAATTCTGCCTTCAATGTCAAAGGCAATGTAGCGACACTGTTTCTCTATACACGGTCTGTGCAAAATGTAAATCAAGGAACAGGTAAAATCTTGAATATTCGTGTTCTGTTCTGCTCTGTTCATACATTGTGTTTGTCAGAGGTCTAAGAACATTAATAAAACATTAAATATAAGAGGAAACATGCAGAAAAATATATAGTTTAATCACGTTCAAAATAGATAGTATTTTAAATATTTATGTTAGCATTAAAACTGTTGATTTATTTTTTATCAGTATCAAAACTTAGGTGTGAACTTGCAGAAGCTTTATAATGTAATGATGGACCTTGCTCGTGACTTACAGGTAAGATATAAAAAGTAGTTATTCAGCTGTAACTTCAGAGGCACTGTCATGAAGTAAGGAGAGTTAGTGATGTGCTTCTCATTCAAATCAGAATGAATGAATTCTACTTACTAGAATTAAGTAGGAGCCTTCAATCCTTATTGGTTTTCACTGCTGGTCAACATTAAAAATAAAGTTTCCCATCAAATCTGCCATCTTTTCCAGGAGGAGGAAATGGTTAAGTCTCAAGGTTAATCTCAGAAGAAATTTTTCCTCTTATTATTATTTTTTTTGTTATTAATATTCCTGTACAAAATGATTACTATTACAAAATGTATTCCCACTAAACTGAAGTGATAATGGGCTACAGTATTTAGACTTTAATTCACACTAAGTAGTATTTAATTCCATAAATAGTTTTGTCATATAAAAAGGGATTATACAGAAAGTGAAATACTGCTTACTGGAAAATAGAGCCACATAATGACACTACTATACGTTTTAAGATTAAAATTGGCTGTTACTGAAGATTTTATTTGTATCTTGCTTTACAGGTTCAAGGTTTGTGGCAATTATTTTGCACATTAGAGCTTCCACTTCTCAAAATTCTGGCAGGTATGAAAGTTCAATTCAAAATATGAATCTCCACTGTTTTCACACAGCTGCTGACTATGCTCAAGTAGGATGTTATACCTCAGGGTACTAAAGGATATCTCAGCCTCATGGCACCTGTGTGTGTTTGACTTCCCATTTTACACTCTAAGAAGCATGTAAAATCAAAATTGTCAATTGTAAATGTTCTCAGTATATATATAATTGTATTTACAGTGATGGAAACACACAAAATACATGTGAACAAACATGAACTGAAAAAAACATCAGAGATTCTGGGGGTAAATTTTGCCTTTATTTTTTCATTTGGAAATTGTATAGCATCATCTTTCTGCTTTTACTGAGGATAACTGATTAAAAAGAGGAGAAGTCTGTTTTGTCACATTTTATATAGCAGTTTAGGGTTTCTGGTATTTTTATTGTTATACTCTTATTATTGTAAGTATAGAATCATAGAATCATAGAATATAACTAGTTATATTTGCACTTCAGGATAATTCCAAGAGATATTTGCTTCATTAGCCTTGCCCCAGAACTGAGATTGCTTTGCAAAATGAACAGTTCCTTTTGGGTTATGTGTTGTAGAGTAAAAATTGTAATGACTTTTTCTGAACCCACAGTTTTCAGTAAATATCTTCTTCAGAAGTAATAGATATTTCCATCTTTGTAAATAAAACACTCTTTACAGCTTAGGTGTTCTGAGGGATCTAAGTTTGCCATTTCCGCATTGATTAAAAATATCTACAAGAAAATCTTATTTTGTAGCATAAAATCTGACTAGATAATCATAGTGGTCTGACAGATTATTAGTTTATCAGAATAATTCCCATAGCTCTGTTTCTCAGAGGTCACTGTAGTCTTTGTTTTCCCACAAATTTTGGTACTTTTTACTATGATAAACCCCCTTCCCAGATCATGAAGAAATACAGATTAAAGAGGGTTTAAGAAATCAAGCCAAACGTTGATAGCCAGCAATGATTGCACATTATCTAGTGCCCTATTTGTAAATAGAAATCTGATCTACTCAACCTAGGAAGTAGCAGAAGAAAGTAAGAATGTGAACAGAATAATTCTGATGTACTAATTTGTAGTTGCGACTCAAAGAACTTGAACAGGAAGCTCATCAAGTTGCTGGAGAACGGTTCCTTGTGACCAGCAGTAGTCAACTCAGAGAGGTAGTATTTATGCTACTGTTATTTTGTAGCTTGTAAATGCAGAAGTATTATAAAGCATATAAAATTGTCCTTAAAACTTCAGAATTCTTTCTTAGATATTAATTATATGATTTTCTGATTTTAGTGGATGACATCAGTTTGTCATAAATCTGTCAGTGTTGGATAACCTGTATTTGAATGTATTTACATCAATTATATATGTGAATTTAGTAAATACACTACTTTTTCATAGCTCAAAAATAAACATTTGGTTTTTTTCAGTTCTGTGATGGCTCTCGTTGCTACAGTATGCTTTATTTTCCTTGCAAACTGTTTTTGAGGCTTAAACTCAGTCACCAAATAATTTTCCTTTCTGTTTCAGCACTTGAAACACTGAAACATTTCTCTTCTGTGTTTTTCTCACTGTAGGTACTATTTGAAAAGTTAAAACTGCATACACTGTGTGAGAAAGTTCACAGAACTGAAATACAACAACTTGTGTCCACCTCGGAAGTTGTGGTGAGATGGCGAGGGATTTTAAAACCACCTGCATGATTTAGCAAAACTTCTAAATTCTATTCCAGTGAAATTGTCATTTGTCTGAGATTTTCCTAACAATTTTGATTTATTTTTGTATTGTACTAATCACACTTCATTTACTCATGCCAGAAATGAAAGTTGCATTCCATGATGGGGAAAACCAAACTAGCTACTGATGTTAAACGTTAGCTATAAAGTGGAGTTAAAAACCTTAGTACCATCATGACCATCTCCCTCAAAGGAAGGAGACTTTGTGACTGGTCAGGTTTTGGTAGCTTGGTATAACTGACTGGTTGGGTGAAAATGACTACTGATGAAAGAAAAGAACATTAATGTAAAATCTGCTGGTGAAAGATCTAGCAACCCAGACTTCCTCTTTGCTGTCAGGAGATTTGGGCTAAAACTATGTTGTCATATTTTTATGGGGCCTTATCTCACTTGTTCATGTTAGGTAAAGAGCTCTGTAGGAAATTATTTGATACCTGTGGTTTGAATCCAGAGTTGTCACCTTCCTTCTATGGTCCAGTGTTATTCTTCTTGTCTGCATGAATCTTCCTCAAGCTTTGTTTTCCTCTGTGGAGTTGCTTGTCTTCAGGAAGAATGGTTGCATTTGGAGTCAGATCTGCAGGGCATTGATAGAATCTTGCTCCCTTAAAGCAATAATGACAGAACAGTTTAGATATTTTGATATGCCTATACAAGAGATTCAGTGCAATAAACTGCCCACATGAAGCTTTTCCTGTTCTGTTAGTGTTGGAGCAGATAACAGTCAGCAATGCAGATATTCATGTGTGATTCCACACAAGTGCAGAAACCTGGCAAAAACATTTGTCTAAAAATGAAGTCAAGGCCAAACTGCAGACTTCTTGGTAACTTGAGGCAAATGGAGCCTTTATGCAGCTGTACCTGTTTCTGATTTGGTCCTGCAGTTGTATTGTTCTAGTTTACATGCGAGTGAAATAAAAGTACTCAACTCATTGCTGAGAATGAAGACCTCTGGAAAAGGTAGAAAGGTAGTATTTGTTTCTTGCGTGTGAAGGAGAAAATTCAACTTTTGGGCCAAGTGTCTGAACTACCATATACGATCTCTGAGGTAATGTCAACAGTATAACTGTAAAAACCACATGCTACTCAAGGAGAAGGAGGTTTCATAGATCAAATATGTGATTTTGGAGGGTGACAGAGAACCTTGAGAGGTGAGGTGAGAGGGATCAATGAAGTACAATGCATGCCGTGTTTTTCTGGGAATATAAGACGTGTTGCAGTTATCAAAGCAAGGCTTTTATCTAGCTCAGTACTCTTTTCAGCAGCTGCCAAGACTGGGTTATTCAGATAAAGGTAGGCTGAAACCTTCCAATAGAGAAATACTAGAGAATTAATATATTGTCTCTCCCTGGGAGCAAGGAAAAAAATTGCCTTTAAATCTCCATTCTGGTATGGTTCCATTTATTTTTCACTCTGAACTGTTGTAGTTCCAGATATTTTTGTTGTACTTATAAGTATCCAGTCACTATTTTAATAATGTCATTATTTCTGTTTTCAAAATTTAATAGCATTTTACAATCAAAGTAGTGTCAGAAATATGCTTTATCTTATTGCTTTTGGATTTGACAATTTCAATTTTTCTTCTGGAACTTGTGTTAGGGGATGAAAAGGAGAAGTTCTGTTGGATTTTGTGTGCTTGTAAATATGTGTGTGTCTATATGTGTATTATTTTGTATACTTTTATTGTATCCTCTCTTGCATTGATGTTGTCTAGCACAAAAAATAAACCAAGGACCATAAGGGTCACCCCACCTTACCCCTGCCAATGCTCCAGTGTTCTCATATGTGTTGTGCAGAAGTTTTTATGTCTGTATGTCTTTTTGTCTTTGTCTGGGACAGGAAGGTAAATGAAACAGGAAGGGGTAAGCTCCAGCCCTCCTGTTGAAGGCAGGAAAGAATGGAGGCTTCCTGGGCCTAGACTGAGATTGCTTGAAGGACATTATTCTTTAGCCAGTATTTATTTCAGCTTGGAGAGAATATTTCTTCCTCCAAAACTTATTTTGTTAAATAATATAACTTCACGGTAAAGTATGCTAGTAATTGACATGCTTTGTTTTACAGCTAAAGCAGTTGCAAGATCTTCATCCTTTGCCTAAGATAATTTTAGAATACCGTCAGGTGAGCTGATATTTGTCACATAATTTAGTTGCACTGAAGCAAAATTAGCAAGAAAGAGAACATATTCACGGCTAAATACATACAAAAAAGTTGGCTCTAATGTAGGTTTAGTCAAATATTCATTTAAATTTTGAATTTGTAGGTATTCTTAAGAGTTTTTAAATTTAATCATTATATTTCTGGTTTGCAAGATACTAGATTGTAGCCAGCAAACAACTGTTGCAAAAACAATCACAAAACTTCACTGTTAAATTTGTGTAGTGCTATAAAACACATTCTTAGTGCAAAACATTTACTTTTTGAGTTCTGAGGAAATCCTCCACTGAAAGTGAAGGAGAGAACTAGTTATGGGGCAAATTTTCGGTAAAAATTCAAAGTAACGTGGTTAGTCTGCTCTTTTGTGTGTATGTGTGCCCTTTTTTGTGTAGTTTATTGACCTGGGGATATAAGATGTAAAGTAATAAATTCCAGTAATTCATTTAATATTGCAAAAACCTGGCTTTAAGGTATAACCAAGCACTTACCTAAGTTACGCTGATAGGTCAAGCTATTAGTGAGTATACATCCATTATTTACTAAGATAAAACTATCATTTTACAAAAGTCTACTGAACAAGTTAATATGCATTTGGAAATTAAGATCTTAAACTTGAAAAATCTCTTATTTTTATAAATTAGCATTTATCTGAACTTTTGTGTAATAATTTAGGTTCATAAGATGAAATCAGCTTATGTGGATGGACTCCGAACATGCATGAGAAAGGTAGAAACAGAAAAAGTAGCCTGTAAAATATGGTATTTCAAATAAATCGTAAAAGGGTCTGAAATGATTGTGGTGGTTACAGCTTAAGAACTTTTAAATACAGAAAATTATGAATATTTCTTTTTGATTTATTTAGTCCTGATTGCAGTGAGTTTTTAGTACTGATACTTACATTAAATATGATTTAGATGTATGTCTTCACCCTTTTCTTTTTGGGCACTTTTACTTTACTTGACTCCAGGGATTTATTTCCTCTACATGGAATCAGACAGGAACTGCGACTGGCAGACTTTCAGCCAAACATCCAGTAAGTGAGCCCATTAGAAGACTTACATTTTAATTAGAATTAAAAATTATTTATATAAAATACATAATATTTTTGCAGATGAAATTTGTATTTTCATCTTAGTCTAGCAGTTGCTCTATTGTACGCAAATAGTGGACAGGAAAAGTTTATTAAATAGTTGTTTTACTCTAGAATACTTATTCTTACAAGTATGTTCTTCTACCTGTGGATCAGAATTTAATACTATTTCTTGAGGCAGAGGGTTAGAATTGTGAGCTGTACATGTACCCTCTAGATGTCCTCTGAATCCTTCTCTCTAAGCTGGTGTTCATGAAGCATTCCTTGTAAAGGATCAGTGAGCTTTGGAAGGTACCCTGGGGACTGCAGAAGAGGAGGAAAAGAGGCCTTTTCTTCTGGAATTTGGCTTCAGGCCTCATAGCAGTGAAGGGCTAAGCTGGCTATGCTGTTGCTCTGGAAGTCTTGGAGATGCTTATACAGCTGTGACACCTGGGCTTTTTGTGCTTCCTCTCCTGTCATTGGCTATAATGATCTCAAAGTACATACTTGTGGCTGGAATGTGTTTTATTTGAGTATCTGCACTGCTAGCGGCTTGGATGAGTTTTTGTTTTGCCAAAGTGGCCTTTTTAAGGGCACATTTGAATATATTTTATTATACCATTTACTTGGATTTAAGAAACATACTGACCTTTGACTGTAGGGACTGATGGGGCCTTTTGTGTTCCACTTCTATTATAGTCATAGCTGCATGGATGAGTGTGCAGGGGCTGGTGTGGGAGGAAACAGGGTTACAGACTGCTTCAGGGGCTCAAGTCAAGGCATTAGGTGGGGGAATAGCAGTAAAAAAGTAGTGTTTGGTTTAATCGTGGCCTATCTTAGCAAAGACCTAATTCTAGCCCTGTGGGAGGGGAGAATAGACGCAAAAGTGGGACTTGGCTCATGAAGGCTGAAAGGAATCCACAAAGCTGTTGTCCTTTTACTTGTGCCCAAAAGTATTGTCTGTTCTTAGCCATGTAGGTTTGAGTACTACTTAATCTGTCTCTGCAGGTACTAGCCATAAGCTTAATGGTGGGTACAAATGGCATTAGAATCTTTCTGCAGTACTGGGAGAAAGGCCGAAGTCTTCCACAGCTCTATCTGGGAGTAGAGATGTTGGATATAATGCTTATGTTGTGACCATTTTGCATGGGTAGGTTCATGTGGCTCCACGCAAGTCCTGGCCACTATGATGATGTTTGGTGTTGTGGCAAAAAACTGTCCTGGGAGGTTCTCATCCTCACAATACTGGTGATTTCCTTAGCTCCTTTATCTGTCTTCACAGTTCAGATTTCATTTATATCTTCCTGCTCTCATAGTACCTATTTCCATACAATTTGTCCTCAAACAAAGAGATAGCAAAACATCCAATTTATAGAAAGTCATATTTTGTGCTTTTTGCTGAGTAAAAACAGTGTCTAGGATTCTGAGTTAACAAGGGAATACTGTGTTACTGCTGTTCCTGCTTCTCATGTGCCCAAATGGGGGGAAATGATGGGAGAGAATGGAAAAGATGATCATGAAGGTCACAGTTTGCTAAATATTCTGACATGATGCAAAGGCATCTAGAAGTCAGAGCTGAACTGACAGCTGTCTTGAGCAGCCACATCCAACACAAGGCGACCTTTGGCTCATCAAGCTAAAAATGACACAAAATCTACTTTTCTTAAAGGTGGTTTTTCTCCAAAATAATGCTGCTAAAGTTAGCATCCAGGGTTGCCTAAGGCTGGCTTTTCCTTATAAGGAAAAACATTGGCATGCCTTTTTTTGTGTGAAATGTTTATGGAACTTATACCATCTGTTTCTTGAATCATTTATTGATATAGAAGGTATACTGCAGTGCCCAGTCACTCTACTGAGTTTTAAAGGATTGGGAAGACTCTTGCCAGAAATCATAAATATTGTAGATATTTTTTGCAGTTACTATGATGCTATGTGAAATTTTAGCTGAATATTTGCTGAAGTATTTAATTTTAATTGTGTTTTAAAATGCTTTAAGGAGTGATTAAAGCAACAGATAAGTGTAAATCAGATGAAGTGAGAATTCAGATAGAAAAAAAGATCCCATTTGCTGCACTGGTTGTGGGAGATGGGATCCCAAACAAAGGTTTCTTTCATTTGTTTTATAAATGTAATGGCTCTAGCTGTCCTCTTGCCTTTAAGAAATGGAGTTCTTTTAAATGGCATCCATGAGGATTTACTCATAGGTTTAAGGGGAAATGACCAGACATTAGGTACGAGGAGAATTTCTTTTTCAGATAGGTAAACTCTTCTGTGATCATCTTTTCGACAAATCCACATCTGATGTATGGATGATGCATATTTTTGGCTTTATGTGGGTTTCTCTCATAAGATAAACTTATTCACATGAATTTTTATGATTTCTGTGTTGCAGGAACTTAGAAGGGGTTTCTTGGTAGAAATTTACTTCAGTGGCTCTCCATGTATACATCCAATTTAAGTGTGCGCTCCATTTCTTCTAATTTGGTTTCTTTTACAACATGTGTGGTGCATAATCAATGCATTTCTCACAAATAAGTGTTGTATACTGGTATAGTATATCATTAAACAGGGACACATTGAATATTGTAGTCTCCTGCTATAGCAGTGTAACTCTATTTGCTACTCCATGAGAACCTGCAAATCTGAAACCTAAAAGTAAATATAAACCCTAAAATTCTTTGATCAACTTAATTGGAAATATACCCATAGACTAGTTATGTTTTCCACTATTGATTGCTTATGGCTCTTAGGGGAAGCTTATTAGTTAATTTAAACATGTTATTTTTAATTATTTTTGTATAAAAGTCTTGTCTACAGTAAGAGACTCCTTCATTATGTTGCTCAGAGATGACCTTTATTAAAGAGATTTATGACATTCATAAAGACTTGTTTATGTTCTCCAAATCTACCTTGAAATACCACTTCTCAGCCTCTCACTGTTTACAGCAATAATAAATCACGACAGAGGTGGAAAAGAATAAAGCCAATAAAGCCAATTAAGATCAAGCCTCTTTCAGAATGAACACAGAGAAAGTCTCACTCCAGATATAAAGATTGCGTATAATTGGATGCTATAATTTGGTTTATGATGTAAACCTCAGTGGTAGAATCAGATATTTTGTTATTAAGGTTTCTTTCCTCCAGGCTACTGCAGCAGAGAAAACTGAAATGCTACTAATGAGCTTACTCTTCTATACTTCAGAAGATGTTTTTATCATTAAACTAAAAAGCACAAAGTGGTGGGCTTCAGGGAGAGCTTCCTTCCTTTTAGTAACAACAAATTATTCTGAAGATAAATAAGGTATTTTCACCTTTTCAGACCAAGTGAAAATGAAATAAAAGCATTTCTATTTCTCCCCAGGAAAAATGCTTTTACCAGCTTGCCCTAAAAAGGCAAAGAAGTAAAATAATTTAACTTGTCAATTAAAGGATGTTAGCCTTTAATCGGGAAAGCAGGAATGTAGTTTGAAAGGGAAACTAATTAAGGGGTGTTAAATGTTCATGTACTCAAAGAAGAACCATGAAATATTGACAAGAACCTGAAATATTGACAATACCTCAGTCTCTTCAACAGCTATAAATAATATTTTCTGATAGTGATGCATATAGAGGATCTCACGCTTGTTTATTAGAAAATGCATGTTACTAATAGCATTTGGAATATGAATAATAAATTGCTCATCTGGTTTTCATTCTAATGGGAGAGACAATCTCTTGATATAGAGACCCCTCTGAGCAATGAAAAATTGATCTGTTCTCTTACTTAACTTAGCAAACCAGGTTTTTTATTATCCACACTGTTTTACTTCTGTCTGGGCTGTATTCTGGAGTGAATGGACTAATTCTCTCCAAGATAAAATTCAAATGTAGTTTTGGAATAGCTTGGGGATCGTTTCTGAACAGTGTGGATGTGATGCTGCTTGTTTATCTCCCTTTCATAGGATCATAGAATAGTTAGAGTTGGAAAGGACCTTAAGATCACCCAGTTCCAAGCCCCCTGCCATGGGCAGGGACACCTCACACTAAGCCATGTCACCCAAGGCTCTGTCCAACCTGGGCTTGAACACCACCAGGGATGGAGCATTTACAACTTCCCTGGGCAACCCATTCCAGTGCCTCACCACCCTTACAGTAAAGAACTTCTTGCTTATATCCGTCACGCTATCCTGGTAGGTTTTACATACTTAGCATTCACACACACCAAGCAATGTGGACTGCCAGAATTGTGCTCTCAAAACTATTGTGACTAGCTCTTAAATTTCAGGCATTTTGTCCCCTCATTAAGGCTACAGGCTGCTATTTGGTACTACCAATGCTCTTTCTGAAAGTTTATGCTCTACAGTCACAATTGGATTCATTGTTCTACAAGGTGTTTCAGTAGTGGTCAGTTGCCATACAAATTGGAAGTGTCCTGGTTTTCCCATGTACTTTTTCTTCACAGCTTTTAGAAAGCTTTGGCAGAGCTGATGCAATGTAAGGAGCTAAACAGCAAGTCTGGGTGAAGAGATGTGATCACATCTTTTTTTCAAATGATCCTAAAGCTCATTCAGTTCCAAACCCCTGCCGGGGGAAGGGACACCTTCCACTAGACCAGGTTGCTCCAAGCCCCATCCAGCCTGGCCTTGAACACTTCCAGGGATGGGGCAACCTGTGCCAGTGTCTAAGCACCCTCATAGTGAAGAATTTTTTCCTAATATCTAATCTGAATCTCCCCTCTGTCAGTCTAAAGTCATTTCCACTTGTCCTGTCCCTACTTGCTGTTTTTAAAAAGTCCCTCTCCAATTTTCTTGTTGGCCCCTTTAGGCACTGGAAGCTGCACTAAGGTCTCCCCAGAGATTTCTCTTCTCCAGACTGAGCAACCCCAGTTCTCTCAGCCTGTCTTCATAGAAGAGGTGCTCCAGCCCTGTGAGCATCTTTGTGGCTTCTTCTTGACTCACTCCAGCAGGTCCAAGTCCTTCTTAGGCTGAGGGCCCCAAAGCTGAACACAGGAGATAGAGACAAGTCAGACATGTTACAAGTTCATATAAAACATCAAGTCAAAAGTCTTCTATGAGGACCTCTAGGCTTACAAAATAATTTTTACGTAAGTACGCTCTGATGTGGGCTTCACTAAAATAACAGTAGGTTGTCTTAACAGAGATGAGGCTATCTCTGTGTTTTCTTGAACCTTTGCATCAAAGCAATTTAGGGTCACCTTTCCTAGTCAGTACAAACAACTATCACTCAAATGAGCTGATATGCTATTAGAAAGTCAGAGCACGCGTGCTGTTTGTTATGGTTGGTTTGTGTTCCCTGAGTATCTCTTGCTTCAGAATCTATTTTTGTGCCATGTTTCTTCTCAGTATGTTTATTCCAGTCCTCTTGATTCATATGCTGATTGTAACTTCACTAATAGCACTAAAATAGTATCTCATTTTAGGAGTATTTAGAGTTTTGGTGTTTTTGCAATTTTTGTTGTTGCTTTATTTTTTTAGAAGTTTATTTAGAAGGCTTTAGCATTTAAAGAAACCATATTTAGAATGTTGGGAGACAGAAGTTATCTATCTCCTCTCTTTCTTTCTCACTCATCACAGTATTTATGATGGGAAATTTTACTTAAAGATGAGCATTTTGACAAGACTTTAGTTCAGTTGTGTTCATGATGAAAGTTTACACATTAACATTACAACAGGATGTTCTTAGTTACTGGTGTGACAGCTACAGTATGAAAAGTCACTGTTAGACATATGATAATACTTATGTCTGGTGCTCCAGAACATCATCATGTTGGCTTAATATCAAAATGCAGAAATAAGGTTTCTGCATCATAAACCTTTGTTCTCTTATCATCTCAAGTACACATGATATCCTTTTCTATGATATATGCATGTCTCTGCCATTCTCTGTAGAAATGCTCCTGAATTGTATAAATTCATTGATCGCATGGTGAGTGTGCTGTAACCAATACATGGACTACTTTTTATAGTATAATGTTTTCCATTTGGCTCACTAAGGCTTGGAGCATCATCTGGGCTGTGATTCTGTAGTAACAAGAGCAGTGCAATCATGTGTTCTATTTGGGATTATCTTTGTATCTATAATTGTTCTCTGTTATTTAAAGAAATATGATGTGTAGCCAGTATAAATCTGCTTCGATGCAGCAATCAACCTACAGAATTCTTGCGTTTTATTTATGCAAGATGGGAGTCTGCCATTATTTTTTCTACAAACCAAACATAAGCATGTAAATACAGAGAGCAATTAAATGTAACAGCTCAAAAAGGAAAGATTCTATACGACTCAGAATAATACTGGCTAAAGTATTTTTAGCACGTTATGAAATATTGACTGTGGAGGCTGAATTCCTCCTTCACTCTCTTTTAGATTCTGGCAAAAAGCTCCTCAGAGAAGATTAGAATTGTAGAAAAGGGAGGAAAAAAAAGTTGCTGTAAAATTTTCCTGTGCTGGAGAGATGATGGCACTGCATATTTGCACTTGTTTCATTAAAATTCAAAGATGCTGCATTTCAATACACTATGTATAAATTAAATTGTCAGCACTCGAGTGCCTACTGCTGTTGCGTGGGCTTTGTTAAGGTAGCTGCTTATATGCTGATTCATTTTATCCTTTGAGTAGCCTTTGCCAGTGATATTTTTTGGGAGGTAGAAGCCAAAAGTATGCTGATCGTGTTTTAGAAATCCATGCTGGGATATAACTGCCAGGTTATTTTTCTGTAATATGAGTGTGACTGGAGCACATAGCTGCCAAGACCAAAATTAAGTCTATCTTTGGTCAGAACAGGCAGGGCTTTAGTTATGTGGCTTTTACTACCTTACAAATTAAAAGGTGTTTGAAAATGCAGTAATTATAGTAATATCTGTTACTTAGAGTATTCTGTTACAGAAGTTAATCTATACACTATGTTGTGTCTCCTGGGATTGTACTAAGTTTGATTCCATGCAATTTTAGGATAGTCTAAGAGCAATGTTAGCATGGTTACAAAGGACAAGTAGTGCTGTTCATTTGTTGTTTATCACAATCTTTGTTCTTTCAGTGTTTATCCAGACAAATTTCAGTTCCTGGCTGAGCACTTTTCTTACACTTGAGGTTGACATATTGACATATGCTCGCGTCCCCTGAAGTCTCTGTGTGGTCACAGTCATAGTACTTCCATACAGAGGGATTTCATAGAGCCTGTGTCCTGATTGATAAGTTAATTTTCTGTCCTCATCCATAAGACAGGTACTCAGATTGAATCTTCAGCAATGTGCAGAAATACATGTATGATCTTGTGTGCCCGTTTGTTCTGCAGTTGCTTGAAGGTAGGGGTTTTTTATAATTTTATTCTTCGTATGAAGTATTCCATTAGTGGGATTTTTAGATACACACTTTTAGGAAATACTCAAAACTCACAGATTTATGTTCTGAGAGGACAGTTAAAAAAACCTTAGGCACAGAAATTTTCTTACAAGCGCTCCAAAGTGAGAGGTGTCACCATGTTCCTCTAATTCCTTTCTGCAAGGCAAGAATGTAGTATAATTCTGATTTCAGTGGGTTTCATTATGTTTTAACATAACAATACTTTTCTTATGGCCAACTCTCTAAAGCTAGAAGTCCAGTATTTTTGACTGCACTTTTCTTTTTCTCTTGTAATCACTTTGAAAGCTGCTTGAGCTTGTGGGAAGGTGTTGAATTACTTCTGAGTATCCCACTTGACACCTAAAACTTGAATAGTTCTGTGCTGCTGGTTGAGGCAGAGGGGAATGCATTACCTTTGAATGACGAAAAACTGCTGAAAAACAGTAACTAGTACTGAAAAAGGAAGAAATCCTTTGCCCCAAGACTGTATGAATCTCTTTTGACAAGGGAAATGAATGGCTTCAATTTGTAACTAGCCACTAGGTGGCAATTGCAGACAAGTCAAGATGTGCTGAGGAATGCAGGTACACATTCATACCAGGCTGACATTGCTATGGTGACCTTGTGCATTTTCATATTTTCTCTGTTTATTGAGCTACATGCCATGACTGAAAAATCAGATCTTCAGACTGTCTTGAAATTATGTCTCATATAGAAGTCACAGAAAATAACTGTGTATTCCTTTACAATAATACGCAGATGCTGCAATGGGCAGTACTTGAACATGGCAAGTTTCTAAAAGAGAAATCATGAAGGTTTATTTTGAGGGTTGGGGGTTGCATTTTTATTTTTTTCTCTGTGCTGTGTAATTTCTCATGGGTAAGTTGTCACCAGCTTTGGAGGTGCCAGACAAATTGAGTTCATTTGTTGTGAGTGAGTAGTCTTGTTCTGCCTTGCCAGAATACTACTTTGGGGAGTGTGACCGTTAAGGAAGTAGCTCACTGAACCTCTGCTTACAAATCTTCTCAAATTAATGACTGGGCCATGAGAGCACAGTTTGTCAATAGGTGCAGGCTCATGTAGTCCTGGAACAGGCAACTGAAAAAGAAGGAAAAGGAGTGAGAAAATTTTGAAGCAGCAGATAAACAGGGGAAAAAATCCACTACAAGAATAAAAAGTAATTAGAGAGAATTTAGAGCTCAAAAGAGTTGTCATCTACCTATCCATTATCGTTGTAATGAGGTCTGGTCTTACAGACCAAAGTATTACTTCTGCTCCAAAAGTAATACAATGCCAGTCTTTAAACAGAAGCCATGAATTTAAAAGCTTACTTTGTGCTGCATTGTGTAAAGCTGAATTCTTGTTCAAAGAGAACAGAGGCGACCTAATTATTTTCATGAGCTTTCTTGTGAAGAAGATACTAAGAGAAACTTGAGAAACTTTTGGACTTAAAATGCTCCATTTCATGGGATAAACTGGAATTTTGCTGCTCTGAACTTTGTTCAAACAGACGAGAAAAATCTGTGTTTTTCTCAAGTATTAGGAAATAATTGATTTTCTGAAGCAACAGCTATTAAAGTAATGAAATCTAAAAAAATCACATTCCCAGTAAGTGTTCTTGCTCATAACAAATGCAACTAGCTTTTGCTATTTGCTGCCATTAGTAGACACAGTAAAAAAATCTTTAATTCCTCTATTTGTCTTTATTTTGCTCTAGCGTTTGGCACTGTGCCTCACTGTAACAGCAAGTGGATTAGTCGCCACATCAAAAGAGATCTACATTATAACTTTACCTGGTCTAGCTGCTTCCTTATATCTGTTCAATCTAAATCCTTGGCTGTCTTTGATCTTACCTTGTGACACATCCACACTATACATTTATGAAAGGTTACTCTTATCTCAGTAGTAAGTTTTGTCTCTGTTCTTATTCTTAAGTAAGTCCTTAGATCAGGAATTAGTCAGAATCAAATGTCCACAGAATACTCTGCAGTCCAGGCATTCGCATTTATTTCAGTAACTTACTGATGTTGATTTGATTGGTGTTTCTTTTGCTCCCCTCCCTGCTGTTTGTAGCACCACCAGCTTCTGTGATTAGGTGAAATATAACTATAATGACTTCAGAGGTGATTTATCCTGTGTATATCTGTATACTGTTATCCTTTGAAAGAACCAGAGTAACTGATTTTTAACCTAGGAGGGAATCAAAACTCAGTTGCAAATGTAGATACAGAATTTTGGATATCAAAAATGGAAAGCTCCACAGAAAGTGTAACAAATTGAGCATGAACTCATCAAACTGGGAACTGTATGGCATTTGCTGGATTTTGATTAGGTTTTATTTTCATTGATAATTCCGCTCTTCACTTATACAGCGGCTTTCCTTAGGGATTACAGCATCCTTTCTGCTAGGCTTGAATGCTTTATGAGAAAGCTATGTTTGTGAGGCTCCAACAGACATCAAGATTCTGAGTTGTCTTGTAACAGTGAAGTCTGTCGTTGTTTCTGAATGGCTCTGTATGCAGCAGCTAACAGCGTAGGCAAGGATCTGCACTCCCTTTACCTGAAACCACAGACAAAAGTAGAACGACTTTTAAAACATGTATTTTTAGAATGAAGAAAAAAGATTTCTCACTTGTGCTTAAACACTGGAGTAAGGCTCATCAGTCAGGATGGATTACAGTGGCAAGAAATCAGATTATGGAGGAAGGAGGAAAGAAATCAGCCATCTATTTTTCAACACGCAGTTTTAATCTAGTGTTCCTAGTGACATTTTTTTCTTTTTCTGCCATGCCTGTGCCCCCTTATTTTCCAGCATGATGTTTTATGAAGAGTGTAACTGAAACCCAATGATCCAACAACCAGCTAGATGCTGGAAAACATGTCAAGTAACTGAAATTGTAAAAGAGATGATGAATTGGTGAAGTGCTAGATCCCTATGTGGCAGGTCCACTGCTGAAGAAAGGTATCAGCTTTGGAGATCCAGGAAAAAGACAACTGGTCTGTGTTTATCATACCTCAACTTACTTTAGTGCAGATCAGATTTGGTGCTCTTTTAAGTTTGGTAATTATATTATAAAATTTAATCTTTAATGATTTAATGCTTGTAGTGGGGGAAAGAAGAATGTTTCACTGACAACAGAAAAGTGAAAAAGGGTGCAGTTGTAGGGATGGTTGGTTTTTAAGCTTTCTACCTGTCATGACCTGAGATTCAGTAAGGCTCAGTACCAGGTCCTGCACTTAGGTCACAACAACCCCATGCAATGCTACAGGCTTGGGGAAGAGTGTCTGGAAAGATGCTGATGGAAAAGGACCTGGGGTTGTTGAGTGTATTGACAACCAGCTGAACATGAGCCAGCTTGTGCCCAGGTGCCCAAGAAGGCCAACAGCATCCTGGCCTGTATCAGCAACAGCATAGCCAGCAGGGCCAGGGCAGTGATCATCCCCCTGTACTGGGCACTGGTGAGGCCACACCTCGAATCCTGTGTTCAGTTCTGGGCCCCTCACTGTAAGAGAGACATTTTGGTGCTGCAGCTGGGCCAGAGAAGGGCAATGGAGCTGGTGCAGGGCCTGGAGCACACAAGTGTGATGAGGAACGGCTGAGGCACCTGCGCAGGTTTAGTCTGGAGAGGAGAAGGCTCAGAGAGGACCTTAAGGCTCTCTACAACTGCCTGAATGGAGGTTGTAGAGAGGGGGTGTCGGTCTCTTCTCCCAAGTAACAAGCGATAGGAGAAAAGGAAACAGCCTCAAGCTGTGCCAGGGGAGGTTTAGATTGGATATTACAAAAAATTTCTTCACTGAAAGGGTTGTCAAGCATTGGAACAGGCTGCCCAGGGCAGGGGTGGAATTATCATCCCTGGAGGTATTTAAAGATGTGTAGAGGTGGTATTTAGGGACATGGTTTAGTGATGGGCTTGGCAGCGTTAGGTTAATGGCTGGACTCGGTGATCTAAACGGTCTCTTCTAACCTAAATGATTCTACGATTCTGTGGAAACCATAAAAATAGAGATTTCCATTTATACACTCAAGTAGTTTTTATCAATTTTGTTGCAGGTTTACCAAAATGATTTATGAAGCTTGGTTGTACATTTTTGCATGCATTTCCATAATCAAGATAATACAACTCTTTTTCTAAGAGCTTGCATTTTAAGACATGATACACCAGCTGACTACAATTTGTTTCAGTCTTTAATCTTTGAATTTTAACGTAATGCTACAAGTGTACTTTATATATATAATATAGAATTTAATTTTTTTTAATTGCTTGGCAATGCAAGCAGAGTCATGTGGCTTTCCACTGCCTCAAAGTATGAAGGCTTCAGTTCTATCTCAGTCAGAAATCAGGTGAAGTAGAGAGAAGGCAGGTGGTTAGCACTGGGATACATTCATTAATCACTTACAGTCATGTTATGAAAACAGAATTATAGGATCATAAGGTAGTTGCGTTTGGACAGGACCACTAGAGATTGTGTAGTCCAACCCCACTGCTCAAACCAGCATCCACTACAGCACGTTTCTCAGAACCGTGTCTGGTTGGGGTTTGACTGTCTCCAAGAATGGAGGCTTCACAACCTCCCTGTGCAGTCTGAGCCAGTGGCTGTCACAGTAGATAAGTTATTTCTTATGTTTAAATGGAATTTCCAGTAATTCTGACCACTGCCTCTTGCCCTGTCATTGGGCACCAGTGAGAAGAATCTGGCTCCATCTTTGTACTTCCCATCAGGCATTTTGAGCAGAGGGGTAGGATCACCTCTTTCGGCGTGTTGGAGACACTCTTCCTGATGCAGCCCAGGGTGGTGGTGGCCTTCCTAGGTACAAAGGGTCATTGCTGGTTCATGTTCAAATTGTTTCTCATGAGGATCCACAGGTACTTTTCTGCAAAGCAGACTGTGATCTCTGAGATCCTGATAACCCATTTCTCCATTCTTGAGGTCCCTCTGAATCACAGAGCAGCAATCTAATGCATCAGGCACTCCTCCAGGTTTTGGATTGTCTGCTGTCTTGCTGAGGTTGCACCTCAGTCCTGTTATCCAGGCCATTAATGGAGGTGTTGAGCAGTATTGGCCACTGGGGTACTCTGCTAACACCTAGCCTACAGTTGGTCTTTGTGCCACTCTTCAAAACCCTCTGGACCTAGCAGTTCAGCCAGTTTTTAGTCCCCTCACTGTTCACTTATCTATCTTGTACTTCATCAGTTTGTCTATGAGGCTTTTATGAGAGATTGTTTTGAAAGCCTTGCTAAAGTCAAGGTAAACAACATCTGCTGCTCTCCCTTCTTCCACTGAGCTGGTTACTCCATTGCAGAAGGCTATTGCTGCTTAAGCATGATTTCCCCTTTGTAAATCCATGCTGACTACCACAGATCATCTTGACTTTAATATGTTTGCAAATGTTTTCCAGGATTATTTGCTCCATCACCTTCCCGGGAATTGAGGAGAGGCTCACTGGCCTGTAATTGTCTGCATCCTCCTCCTTGCCCTCCTGAAAGACAGGAATGACACTTGCTTTCTTCCAGCTCTCTAGAACTTCCCCTGATCTTTAGAACCTTTTAAACATAGTTGAAACTGGGGCCTTGGCTTCCTCTATCCTTCTGGAACCTCTGGAAATGAATTTTACATTATAGTGTTGGGTTTTATTCATTCATATATTTTTTTTTTTAACCAATGCTAGGGTTTTGTTAATCATCCACTAGAATAGCTTGACTTTTTTTCCCCCCTCAGAAACAATGAAGAGAGTTATTAATGGTTAACTTTCACAACCAGCTTTTCCATTGTCCATTTCAAGCATATTCCTTTCTGTCTGGTGGAACATAATTGTTCAGAGAGTTCAATTTGGTTTCTCTAACTTTTAACAAGATGTGGGTGCCTCTTCTAACAATATGGGATAAAAGTCACATCTCAGATTGGATCTCTGAAGGTTTTGCAGAAATATACTTGAAATAAATACATAAAAGCAAAAATATAGGCTTTATTATGTAGTCCAGGTGGTAATAGTCATTTACTAAAGCCACATCAGTCTTTTACTTTTGATACAATAAGACTGTCACCTAATTTTCAACTGAAGCAGAGGAATGTTTTCCATTTGGAAGACTCTTCTGAGTGTCCTCCATCCTTTTAAATATTTAAGATAAATTTATCTCACCAAATTTGGTAATCTAAGTCTTAGAAAACATCATCTCCAGGGGAATCTTAGGTGGACTTATAAGTATGTCTCATATACAGAGAGTTTGAAGTATCCACTGAAGGTTCCTGCCTTTGTCTACTGACTAGAGGGATTCCAGGCAGCTAGTTTAGACCAACGACCAGCCTAAAGACATCTAAAATTAGATAAGAGGATTCTATTAGGCTATTCCAATAGCTTAAAGATGAGCATCACCACTGTCATATCTCTTGAGTTACTTCTTTTCTGAAAACTTTTCAAATCATGAGTTGTTAACTAATTTACAAGTGACAGTACATTTTGCACTTGCAATTGCTTACTAGTGTTTTTCAGAAGTATTAGTAACACTTCTAAAATTGCATTGAAAGCAGACTTTCTGCGTATGCTGTCAGTGAAAACAAGCAGGCAATATAGTGATTTATTTTTACCATTGTAGATAGGTTTTGAAATTAATTTTTATTTATTTCACTTTGTCCAGGATTTTGAAGCTAATGAGTTAAGCAGTGATAATCAGTGAGAGGAACTATAAACAGCTCTTTAACCTGTGCTGGAGGTACATGTCAATACCAGTGTAGAGCTCAGTGAAAAGTCCATACAATAATCCTTGCAATTGCAGTGATTTAAGTCAGAATTAAAATGTTGTGATTTTTTTTTTATTATTAAATATATAAAATGAGGCTCCCACATTCATGTCCAGATACACAATAAAGGACTTAATTTTCAGAACTTCTGAGAATCTACTAGCTTCCATGGCCACTTAAACTGCATGTTATTCATATGAGCAAGCACTCATTCTCCCCAACTTGTTATTGATAAAAATCAATAGTTATCAATAGAAATGTTAGTTTTGTGTGTGGATTAAACAACCACCAATTTCAAAATAATAGCATTATAATAACCATTCCCACAACTCTTAAAATTATAGAATCGTAGGATGGTTAGGGTTGGAAAGGACCTCAAGATGATCTAGTTCCAGCCCTCACACTAGACTGTGTTGCTCAAGGCTCTGTCAAACCTGGCCTTGAACACTGCCAGGGATGGAGCATTTACTGCTTCTCTGGGCAACTTGTTCCAGTGCCTCACCACCCTGACAGTAAAAAACTTTTTCCTTTTATCTAACTTGAGCTTCCCCTGTTTAAGTTTAAACCCATTGCCCCTTGTCCTATTGCTACAGTCCTTGATGAAGAGTCCCTCTCCAGCATCCTTGTAGCTCCCCTTCAGATATTGGAAGCTGCTCTGATGTCTCCACGCAGCCTTTTCTTCTCCAGGCTGAACAGCCCCAACTTTCTCAGCCTATCTTCATACGGGAGGTGCTCCAGCCCCTGATCATCTTTATGGCCCTTCTCTGGACTTGCTTCAACAGCTCCATGTCCTTTTTGTTTCTAGAAACTGAAGAATAAAATATAAAAGATAGCAAGTGTTTCTTCTGGGTCAAATTTGGTATTGATGGACTGAGAGCAGTGTTCCTAGTTTATGCATGCTGTGAAAATATTATGTATTTTATGTAACAGTTTCCTGTCTCTGTGTGTATGGTGCTGTGGTGGGTGTTCAGCTTTAATACATTAAATTATAGATTTTTAAGGGTGATACTAAAGCTAGAAATGAAAACAGTTCTGTTTTGGGGGTTTAGTTCTTTTACTTCTGCTTTAAATTTCAATAGCTTTTGCAGACTGATTACATCCCTCAAGTTTAAAATAACAAATTTGAGTTCAAAATTATGTAGAAAATGATCATTCTGATTTGGAAATTACATAGCACCTGAATTCATCTCCTGAATTCATAGTATTACATAACACCAGTAGGTTCACCTGATTCCTGAACCACTTGCAAATTGATTGCGTTGAAAATTGAGCTTGATACACATTGTCTCGTATCATGTGTTACCTTTCTAGATGATGAGACATAATGACTTAAAATAACAGAAGGAAGCTGTTGTGTGTCATCTTCAATGCTTTACTCGAGGTCTATGAATGCAGATCTTTAAAGAGAAATCTTCTGTTATTCCTAGTCCTGCATGCTTGTTGATAAATTTAGTTCTCAGTTTTAACCTTGCCTGTTGTGTTGCAGTTAACAATGAGCTCCTTTATTTTATCATGCATTTCCAAAAAGTGGGAATAGATATTAGAAAAATTTCTGGAGGCTGAAGAAGAATCTGTTCCATTAGCCTAAGACAGGGTTTGCATATATTCTTGTCTGAAAGTAATGCACCATATCTTAAAAAAAATACAGGTTAAAATAAGGAGGAAATTATTTTTGTTGGGTTTTTAATTATGTTCTGTGGTACATCCAGAGATTAAGATTTGGAAAGGCTGCCAGTGGGAAAATGTTCTTACATTTCCAATTTTCAAGGAAGAGCATCTATTTGAAAGTATCAATAGTTACAGAAGTGTGGAGATTCCTTTGAAAGGCAAAGGGTTAATCTTATTTATTATACAGGGAAAACTTTTTGGCATTAGTATCACTGATGCTCTTATGCTGCTTATGAACTGTTCATAAACATGTTTTCATAAATTTTAACTTTGCTAAGCATTTTTATTCTTCTTACTTGTAGAACATTCAAGGTATCTCTAAACATCCAGTTAGAATCACAAAGAAACAGTACATAAAAGGTAAACTCTGTTTTTATTAACATGGAAAGGCAATTTCGTCTAATTATTTTACTAAGCTATGTTTTAAAGCAGAGTGCCAGCTCCACCATTAAAGAGCAGAATAGATTATTAGTGCTTAGTTATACATTAGCATTTAAACCAAGTCCTTTTTGCTGACTGTTCCTGCAAAAATATTGCTGTTTCAGCACTGATCTCATTCTCACGAACTTTGAGATATTTTTGTTCTGTTCAACTATCTCACTGTTCTTTTTCCAGATGAAATTACACATCTTGACTCCATTAAATATCCTAGGGATGATTTTGTGTGAATTCAGCTTGTAAGGCTTTGCCTGAGGTGGTGTTCAAGCTGAGTCATTTTAATCAACCTCACAAGTAAACACCAATAGTCAGATGTGTTGTTTGTAATAACAGAAGTGGATTAAAGGCACATGATTCAGAGAGAGTCACAGTAAAGTGTAGAAAAGCATGACCCAGGTGATAAAGAGAGAAACCCACAATAGTAGACTCAAAAGAGAAAAATTTGCCAGCATAAACTCTTCTTGAGCACCTATATCCATAGCTGGGAAATGGTGCTCATTTGTTGCACTTGGTTCTCAGAGAGGGCACGCTTGCCTTTTCGCTGCTCTTCACTCCATGCATTTGAAATAATACAGATCATAAAACAGAAGTCTATTGAAGACACTGTAAAATGCTGACAGCAGTTTTATTTTATCTACCTGATTCATTTTTGTAAGTAAATTTTTGAAGTTGTTGCCAAAAAATGTGTGAGCAGTGCCTGTGCAAACCTGAGCTGCTGTGAGTAATTATGGCGCATAGGTCTTTCTGGAAACAGTCCAATCAATGTAATACGTGATTCTCACAAATGTATTTTTAAGTGTTTCATTCCTATATCAAGGCACACTTAGTTTTTCCATTTTCATGCTGATCAGATTAATTCTGTTGTATTTCTAACCACCATTCCTTTCTACACCAAGACAAGTGGTACTTCCAGGATGCATTGTTTCTAATACCTTGTCAATGCACATTATTGCTTTGTGATGTTATTGTAGATTTCTGTAGTTAGAATTTGGATGCCACTGTCGACTGCAGTCCTCCTACCACCTGTAAAGCAGAATTTGGTTATTAACATATCACTGCAGCATATTCAAAGATACGAAAATCTATATTTTTAGCTCATCTCTAGACCCTTCTTTATCTGAATGCCTCCTTAGGTGATCTGTGAATAATGTGAGTTTTGTAGATATTTGTTAGCAAGTGTTTTGGGAAGGGTTTGGTCTTGAAAAAGTAGGAGAAGTAAGCAGTACTGCAAGAAAGGCAGAGACAAAGATGTTGTACATGACTGATAGAGTAAAATAATTGTGATGCTGGTAGTTGGTGCTCTGCTAGGTTGCTTACATTGCTCTTTGTGTAGTTTTAGTTGTGTCCTTGGTATGCGGTTTACAACCTCCTATGGTTTGTGACACAGTGTTTTTGAACTGGGGTTTGGGACTCATATGTCTATCCCCTTTCTAGGAAAAGAAGAGGAAATAATAACTTTTTCCCCAAGAACATTGTTTGTGTCAAAAAAAGGATATACATTTTTAGCAGCAGGTAAGATAGTATGTATTATTATTCTCATACATATTAATGTCTGCAGTTCTGTCATCTCTTCTTTCCGTCTCCTTTGGATGATATTATATTTTATAAGGCTGTCACATCTCTTACAATCAATGAATATTGTTATATGATGTATACTCCTTAGCGTGCTTCAGAAGTAGATGATATGTAAGCCTTGTCAGTAGAAACAAAGAGCTAATAAGATTAATTGACACCTGAAGATAACAAAGTGATCAGACACCTTGTGATCTTTAGCTGAAATTACTTCAGGATGAGCTTTTTAAAGGTATCTGTTTTTTCTGAGTGTGAGGAAATGACTGAACAGTCCAGACTTGTGTTTTAATTTGTGATAGTTTGGTTAAAATGCAGGTACAATTTTATTTTAGAGCAAGAGATTTATTTTAACATTGCTTTCTAGATTTTTCCCATATTGAGTTAAGGATCCTTGCTGACTTATCATCTGAACCAGAACTTTTGAAACTGTTCCAAGTACCTGAAACCACTGATATCTTTTCCACGCTGGCTTCTCAGTGGTAAGAGGAAATGTTGCATTATTTTAATAGCAATTAGACAAAATTGTAAGAATAACCTGAACTCTGGTATTACTGTGTAGTGATAATAAAAGACAGTATTTTACTACAGTATCTATTGTTAACACAGCAGGACTTGTAATTCCATTCTGTCTTTCTAAGCCTTTTCTTCTCCATGATGGTAATTACCATATGTTAAAATAGTGCAATCCAGCTGACCACTATAAGCCTTGGGACTAAAGTTGGTGCAATAATGTATTTTGAACAGTGCATGCTGATAACTTTCTCACTGTATTATTGTTCACCAATTCTTTTGAAAAATCCAGAGCAGCAGTCAAATATAAATACAAAAATTTCCATCTGGAAAATTGCAGAAAAACTTTTCTCAGTAGAAGTACAAGAATTTTTGAAACCTGCTTGGTTATCCAGTAGAAGTAATGGAATCAAATTATGTGTGTGCAAGAAATAGAGGGACTAGAGCTCATGGAATTCCTTTGAACTCATAGGGTTTAGTGCTTCCATCTTCTGATGTGATACTTGGAAAAAGTGACACTTCAGTAATTGAAAGAAAATATTTCTTATCTCCATTCCCAGATTATTATTGACTGATCTCTTCAGCTTGCAGATCAAAGGATTTACTATCAAAAAAGATGGGATATTAGTTGCTTAGTTGTTTGAAGGTATTTCTTATTACTGTTTATATAATGGTGATGTCTAAAAATCTTACTTGAGACTGGGACTCCACTTGTGCTCAAAAGTGCATGAGCATTCAATAAGTGACAGGATAGATGTCAAGAAGCTTACAGTTTGAACAGATAAGTCAGAAAAAGACCGAATAAAATGCGATAGCATATAAGCAGATTGAACAGGATCCTGTCAGGTAAATGTCATGCAGTTTTCATATTTTAGAATCATAGAATGGTTTGGGTTAGAAAGGACTTTAAGATCATCCAGTTCCAACCCCCTGCTATGGGCAGGGGCACCTTCCACCAAACCATTATCACCCAAGGCCCTGTCCAGCCTGGCCTTGAGCACTGTCAGGGATGGAGCATTTATCACTTCTTTGGGCAACCCATTCGAGTGCCTCACCATCCTTACAGTAAAGAACTTCTTCCTTATAACCAGTCTAAACTTCCCCTGTTTAAGTTTAAATCCACAACCCCTTGTCCTATCACTACAGTCCCCAATGAAGAGTCCCTCTCCGTCATTCTTATAGGCCTCCTTCAGATGTGGGAAGGCTGCTATGAGGTCTTCACTCAGCCTTCTCTTCTCCAGGCTGAATAACCCCAACTTTCTCAGCCTATCTTCACGCGGGAGGTGCTTCAGCCCCCTTATCATCCTTGTGGCCTCCTCTAGACTTGCTCAAACAGTTCCGTGTCCTTCCTCTCTCTGTCTTCTAATCTTTTATCTCTGTTTTCTGTTGGAAGACTGTTGGTTGAAAATGAAAGCAAAAATAGACATGATGAATTCATCAGTCCTGGTCTAGCTCAGCTCCTATCCTACAGTTTCTAAATTCTTGCATGCGTAGACTTCCCAAGCACAGTATTTCCTACTCACTGCAGTATTTGCTAGTATACTGTGAAGTAGTACAAAGACGCAAAATGGAGCTCAAATTATATTTATCCTGCTACCAACAACTGAATCAGTGCTTAGGGCATGTGTATTCTGGGAGAACACAATTCAAGGTCACAAACATCCCAACAAAATAGCTATGTAAAGATCACCTTTCTCTTCAGAGCCACTTAGAAGCTTCTATTGGTATTATAATCAAGTCTTGGCTGTAACAGGATATCACTAGAACCTCGTGATGGAGTTAAATCCTTATTTTAGTTTGGAGGTATATTGCAAATGTATGCATGAAGATGAGTCAAATTTTGTCTCAACTCCGGGCAAGGCTCCAGAAACACCATTCTATTCAGCTACCTCACAGCTCTTGGCAGCCGTCAACCTCTTAGAGTTGCTACACAGTGACTTTAAATTTAATGAAATATTACAGGGAAATATTTTTATCAGACAGAAGTGTCGTGGTGTGTCTACAAAATCATTACATAATGATTCTGCTGACTCTTCTTTTAAGCTTCAGGAAATCTAATGCTTGGAAGTAACTTTCTATTGAATCTTTTATATGACTGTTACTAATTTCAGAAACACAAAGGGAGTGTTTAATCTCATCTAACCCTGGACATCTCTTATATATGTGGAGAGATTCATTTGACCTATTGTTGATGTTCCCTGTATAATAAGATTGATCACACATTAAAAGTGTTGACTTCTCACTATTGAGAACAAAGTAGGTCTGGGGGGGCCAAGTCACGTGTAGACATCTGTATTTGTTCTGACAAATTTGATTGCTCCTGTTGAAAGTGTGAACTCACTTTGAGCTTTGGAATTTTGTCCTCCATTTATTTAGCACCAAAGAGAAGACTTAAAATCACAAGCTTCACAAGTACTTTCCCATTGCAGATACTTCTTCATCTCTCTTAGCTCACTAGTGGTTAATAAAATCTTTAGGGCAAACAAATAGTTTGTTGACTTTATCGTAGTTGATTCCACTCTGAGTTATGAGAAGGGAGAGCAAAATAAACAACAAACCTTATTTCTCTGCTTGGTCCTGATTTTCTATGCGTTTTAATCCTTTAAGCGATAGACCAAGTGGCATACCAAATGTTTTACTCTGAGGGAATTGCACGACGTTGCAACATGTCTTTCAACACATTTTGGTCAATTGGAAAACCTTGACAAAAAAGGGGTTTTCTCTAAGAGAACTATGAAGATAAATTAGTTTCTGAAGCTTCCTCTCAGAAGAAGAAAGTTAAGCTTCCCAATGCATGTTAGTTGGTATCTTTTAGCAGGTTTTCTGCATCTAAAACTCCTTAGACTAATAGATATTAAACCCTAATTAATAAAGAATTATTATTGGACAAAATTATTATTGAGCCACACCACAGAGTCCAGCCAAGCTCTATTTTAAAGGTTTGGAAAAACCTTTACAGGCTCTTTATAGCATTTGGCAACAAATACAGGTAGTGGCCAGTTTCTCTGAAGAGGTTAGCTGTATGGATTTTTGATTGAATTAATATCTCTGATGTATAAAAGCTTTCCTTTCATAATTTAATTAGGCTTGCTCTACCATGACTCAGTCTGTCTCTGAGACCTTAAAGATGCATCTCTCTTGGAAAACTGTTAGATCCATGTTTCTATTCAACATAATTCATGTGGAATCTTTACACAGGTTAACAGTGCTGTGTAGATATGTATAAGTGTGTGTCCTAGGTTCAGCTGTAGCAGTCATTTTTCTCCTTCCTAGCAGCTGGTGCAGTGCTGTGGTTCGTCTTTAGTCTGAGAACAACGCTGATAACACACTAGTGTTTTAGTTGTTGCTAAGTAATGTTTACGCTGATCAAGGACTTTTCAGTCTCATGCTCTGCCAGTGAGAAGGGACACAAGAAGCTGTGAGGAAGCAGAGACAGGGCACCTGACCCAAACTAGCCAAAGTGGTATTCCATACCACAGCATGTCATGCCCAGTAT